>MDKI01271367.1:0-31573 GCA_005239505.1 Nicotiana paniculata | reverse complement strand
TAGCCCCGTTTCCATCTTCACTTCACCTACACATGAAATAACTCCATTAAGCACATAATAAGTGTAATTTTATCATTAATGCGCATAAAATGTAATGTATATCCCATGTTAAACTATGCAATTTAGTCTCGCATCAATCAGCTCAATTATCTCTGAGCAAGAAGAAAGGTAATGGAATATTAAACCTTAGCAAAACTGGGGAGTTTTTGGCTTTTGTTGATGGTGTTGCAGTGTATTCAATGGAGAAAGAGCTTGATGGGGATGTTAATATGAAGGTTAGGTATGATACAGTGTGGTCAGACCAAAAAACAGGCAATGGGAAGGGTAGTGATCCTAATGGAACAGTGTTTTCTAGGTAGACTGCTACAGTGTTTCCTGGACTTGGCAATGTCTATGAACAACAGTTCAAAATGATGCAAGTTGTTGTTTCTTATATGGAACAAAGCAAAGGGAATGAAGAGATGGAGAAGCAGAACAAGGAACAAGGTGAGAAAGCAATTGTCCCAAGTCTAGCTGGGGCAGTAGAGGTAGTTCCTATGGCTTGTGAATTTGGCAATGATCAGATCATGCAGTTACAAGTTAATGTACCATTGAAGACTCCATTGCAGACCCTACATGATATAGTCACACATAATGTGGTACCAATGGAAGGACAAATAGTAAGGCAACATTCAGTTGAAGAAGAAAATGATAATGAATCTACTGCTGGCAACTTCAAACAAATCAGGAAGGAGGCTGACTTGTCTCCTAGAGATAGTGCTAAGGGAGGTAAGAAGACAAAGAAACAACCACAAATAAAATAACCTCATCTACTTACAAGAACCATGCCCATGAGGGCAATATCTCAATCTAAATGATGATCAAGACACTGATTTGGAATATTGGTTTGTGAATACTCAACAGGCCTTTCCTAGGGTGATCAACATGAATAAGGAACATAATTTTTGTGTAGTTGCATTGATGGAACCTTTTCAAAAGAAGGGATTCATTAATAGATATAGAAGGAGGTTGAATATGGAGACTGCTAATTCAAATATTAATGGGCAAATATGGATGTTCTTTGATGCAATGGTGGAATCGGAACTAGTAGAGGATACTCAGCAACAAGTGATTGTTAAAGTATTTCACCATGACCTGGGACAACACATGATGATGACTTTTATTTATGCTAAATGTTCAGCCTTTGAGAGGTTGGAATTGTAGGATCATTTGTATTACTTAGCAAATGATATGGAGATACATTGGCTTGTAGGAAGGGATTTTAATGTGGTGGTGAGTGAAGATAAGAAGATATGGGGATTGCCAGTACACCTCCTGAGTATGAGGACTTTGCCTTTTGTGTCAACTCATGTGGTTTATTTGATCAAGGGTACAAGGGGGGTCCTTTTACATGGTGGAATAGGACACCTAATGCAGAATGTATATTCAAGAGGTTGGACATATTTTTTGTGAATTTACCTTTCCAAAACATGTTGCCAACCATTGAAGTGGAGCATCTAATTAGAATTGGATCAGATCCTGCACCTTTGCTAATGACATTTGGGGAGAAGACTGCCAATTTTGTCAAGCCATTTAGGTTCTTGAATTTTTGAGCCAATCATGCTACATTCATGGAGGTGGTGAGGCAGAATTGGTAAGCTGATTTCATTGGGGATACTTTCTTGATGTTCAAACTAAAGCTCAATAAGGTGAAGGCAACTCTATCAAAATGGAGTAGGTAAACATCTGGTGATATTTTCAAGCAACTGGCTATTTTGGAAAACATTGTTAGGGTGAAGGAGATGTTGTTTGAGGAGGAGCCTACAATTGAGAATATGACTGTTCTTTAAAAAGCTCAATCAGAATTGAAGAAATATTTGAGCATTGATGAGAAATATTGGAAGAAAAAATTCGGGATGACTTGGTTTGCTGAGGGTGATAGGAATACAAGCTTCTTCCACAATCATGTCAATGGCAAAAGAAAGAAGCTGCAATTGAAGAGGATCCAAACTGGCAGTGGGGTGTGGATTGAAGATCAAGATCAGTTGTCTAGTGCTGCAGTGGATTTCTATCAAAGGCAGTTTGCTAATGAAGGTGACACTTTTGATTTTTCATTACTAGACAATGTACCTTCCATGGTTACATTGGAGCAGAATGTGGAGTTGAGTAGATTGCCAACATTTGAGGAAGTTAAGGCAGCAGTTTTTGAGCTTAGTGGGGAGAGTGCTAGTGGTCCTGATGGATTTACTGGATTATTCTATCAAACATGTTGGGATGTTATTGGTGTTGACATACACAACATGGTACTACACTTTTATGGAGGAGCCGCATTGCATAAGTCTATCACTCACACTAATCTAGTATTGCTGCCAAAGAAGCCTAGAGAGGAGACTTTTTCTGACCTAAGACCTATTAGTTTGAGCAACTTCATCAATTAGGTCTTGTCTAGGGTGTTACATGATAGATTGGAGAGATTTCTGCCTTCCTTAATCTCTCCAAATCAATCCGGATTTGTGAAGGGTGGGAGTGTTTTTGAGAACATTCTATTGACTCTAGAGATTGTGACTGATATAAGGTTAAGAGGCAAGCCACCAAATGTAGTTATTAATCTTGATAGGGCTAAGGTTTATGACAAGGTTTCATGGAAGTATTTTTTACATATGCTACGGAAGATGTGATTCTCAGAACACTTCATCAACATGGTGTGGAATTTGGTGTCAAATAATTGGTATTCGGTGTTGGTGAATGGGCAGTCCTCAGGGTTCTTCAAGTATACTAGAGGTGTGAAGCAAGGTGATCCTCTATCTCCAGCTTTGTTCATATTGTTAGCTGAGGTTCTTTCAAGATCATTGAACAAGCTCTTTGATGATAAAACATTTGTGGGATTTGGGATGCCTAAGTGGTCTGATCCTCTAAACCACTTGGCATATGTTGATGATACCATTATATTTGCATCTGCTCATCCTCCATCTTTGAGCAAGATAATGGCAGTATTGGGGAGCTATGAGAAGGTGTCAGGGCAGATGATCAACAAAGATAAGAGTTCCTACTATATGCATGCTAATGTGGCTCATGGATTATTTCAAGCAGTTGGGGACATCACTAGATTTGCAAGAGGTAAGTTCCCCTTTACATACCTTGGGTGCCCTATTTTCTACACTAGGAGAAGGAAGGAGTATTATGAGGATCTTATCAAGAAAGTGAAAGCCAAACTACACTCATGGAAAGGCAAGTTACTCTCATTTGGAGGGAAAGCAACACTCATCACTAGTGTGTTGCAAAGCATACCAGTTCATATGTTATTAGTGTTGGATCCGCCAAACAACATTATGGATCACCTTCATAAGCTATGAATAACAATAAAGGGTATTTTTCATAAATGTCCATGCAGCCCCCAAATTATAGATGTGGTCGACAACATACTGATAAGAAGGGCTCTAATAGACACGACTCTGAGACATCCTAGGAGACTTTTAAAAATCTTAGGCTCTAATACCAAGTTTTTCACGCCCCAAAACCGAGGGGCGAGACCGGCGCCTAACCGGATGAGCCCCGTCAAGCGGACCTGGATTGCCTTTCCTACCCAACGCATTTTTCCGTGTTCATAATGTACATTTTATAGGTGAAACAGCAAAATAGAATCAAAGCATGCGTTTACAACATAAATCCCTTTCTTCTTTTAACATTTTCAACGTTTAATCTTCCCAAAAACATACATTCTAAAATACAACACCCCCGATACGGGATCGTGATTCGAGCGAGTACGAAAACTACCCAAAATACTTATATACAACCCACATAATGTCTACGGAGCCTCTAAGAGTACTAGGAGTTTACATCGACTTGCCGGCAACAAGGCCCCGGCTATACCTTTAAATACATAACATATAAAAAAGAGAATGATACAGTCTACACACGGCCCCGAGAGGGAATGAGGCTCACCAGAACTGCTAAAGGGATGAAGAGGAGGCACCGTTATTGGCGGTCGGAGCTACCTGTTATAGGACCACCTACATCCATATAAAAGATGTAGCGCCCCGGCAAAAGGGACGTTAGTACCATAGAATAGTACTAGTATGTATGAACAAACTTTACTCTATGTAAAATCAAACAATACACATATAAGAGGCAGTTACAGAAACCAAACAAATATTCCACAGAGATACAGAGAATCACAAATGAGGTTTCCACAGTTTCTTATTTCAATTATTCCCCTGTTGCGGCGCGCAACCCGATCCCACCGACAATCACATTTCACCCTTATTACTTATCAACCTTATTTCTTCTATTGCGGCGTGCAACCCGATCCCACCGTACAATCACATTTCACCCTTATTATTTCTCAATCTTATTTCTTCTGTTGCGACGCACAACCCGATCCCACCGTACAATCACATTTCATAGCAACAACAACCAACAATTCAATCACAAGGATTTTCATAATCATGTGTATAAATTTATAACTGCCAATAACCAAGAGGAATCAAGGGCACAATAATCCTTACCAAACAGTGAGTCACATACGGTATTGCCACAGTCATTAGCTCAATTAAATCAATCTACAATTCCTTCCCATCATTTACTACCCACCCTTTAGCACTTAGATAAATTCAACAATTGGGTTCGTTCTCATTTCTTTCATTCAGTAGCACATCCTTTCATCCTAATATGTTCAAGAATTTAACGAGTTTTGCACATAATATAGTAAGCACAAAGAATCACCTTTCACAATCTCAAATAGCATGGTGGCATGAAAATCAACTAAGACAATCAGAGAACAAAATCTTACGTCTCAACACCTTAGAACTATCATTTCACATATCCATAAGCAAGGAACTCATACCGAATGCTCGGACACCAACAAGGTGACTCTATAAATATTAAAGTTAGCCATACATACCTCGAGTTGGAATTTCCCTTTAATTTCTATCCCAAATCATCGGACCTTATAACGCCTTCAATCTAATTTACAGTGACACATTCAAACTTAGATTTAGGAACCTTGAACTCATTTGGGCATTTTATCAAATACTATATGGTCCTTTAGATTAACTAGCCCCATTTTTAGTGAAAGGTTGCCTTAGCGTACTTCCCTTTGCTAGATTATAGTAGATTATTCACATGCATGCAAGGTCTTAACTTTACTCTTCAAGAACCAACATATGTGTGTTCTATTCTAACTAAAATCTGAGAATTTGGGGAAATGGGGTGAAGACTTACCTCTTATGGTGAAGACGATGAAGATTACTTGATAATTTCCGGGCTTGAGTAGAGATGATGGACCAATTTGATGAAGAAGAGGACTTTCTCTCACTAAACTCACTCTCCCTTCTCTCTATTTTGTTCAAATACCCGTTAAATGAAAGGTGGTAAGTGCTTTATTAGGTTGGGATCGGGTATAAAATTTACAAATTAAAAGCCCCGAAGCAAAAAATGCGGCCAGGAATGCAATCGCATTCCTGCTATGCGGTTTGCATTCATGTCGTATAAATGGCCCTCAAATGGGCCAAAAGGGGAATCGTACTGCCCAGGTATGCGACCACTATGCAGTCTGCATACCTGTTATGTGATCGCATAGTGCATCGCATAAACTCCTCTGCAAAAATGAAGGTGCAGGGATGCGGCAGTTATGCGGCTCGCATTCATGAAATGCGATCGCATTATGGGCCGCATAGTTGTCCTCAAATTGGACAACAAACTGTCTAGGTTGAGACCACTATGCGGTTCACATACCTGATCTGCGATCTTATAGTGGACCGCAGATCCGCGCAATTCTGGAAAATTTCATCTTTTAAGTCCCAGGGTGCTTTTTACTTCAAAAAGGGCCGTTTTAAGAATTTCCACAGTTATAACAATATGGAGACCTATTCGGGCATTGTTTTTAGTTAAGAAGTTTTACGGGTCTTTACATGCCTAGTGGTATAATTTTCTAAAAAAATGCCCCTTTCAAAGATTCGATTTGCCTCACCAAAATCGAAGGGACCTGTTGCAAAATCCTTCGATTTCGTTATTCCTTAGGGTTCTGTTTGTTGTTATTGTTTCATTTGACGATTTGGTGGAATATCGTTAGAAGCTGAAGGTCTTTGAAGATTCAAGTTCAAACGTTATCGTTGTTTTAGTTTGGAGGTAAATCCATCAACCCTAGCCTTTTCTATCATCAACACTAAATGTTATATCTATTTTAGTTTGTTTAATATCATCCGTAACTAGGGTTTTGAACTTGCTTCAAATTTCTTCACTGTAACATTTTCAATGTAAAATCGAGTAACAGAAATACAATTTTTAAGGTGTAATAATAACCAAATTTAAGTTTTTTCTTGTTGCATGTATTGTGACTTCTTATGTCGGGGTCTATTAGTAACTATTAATCCTTAATTAGTTTATTTTCTACTATATTCAGGTATTTCAATATCTTGTGTACTTGTTACACTGAGGTTTTTCCATGGTGGAAAAATCTCCATGGATAAGTTACATTCCTTTTCAATGGAGGATTATGTTGGTGGGATGATCACTGGTTGTTTTGATTTTGAGTTTCTAGGTTATGTGAAAGAGTTTGGGTACAATAGTTCTTCTGCTATTATTTATGTTAAACCACCTAATTGTCCCGATTTAGTAGTAATTAAGGTTGATAGGGACCTTATGGGTATTTGTGAAGAGTTAAAAAGTGAGGATATTTTGGAGGTATATGTAGATCACATGGTTGATGATGATGTAGTGGTCCCCCCTCTATTAGTATATATCAGCCAAGTGGGGGGTGATAGTAATGTTACTTTTGAGAAGGAATCTTGTAAAGATCTGGGGGGCTCTGAGGGTTTGGGAACTTCTGAAAAGGCATCCAATACTGCTGAAAATAGTGCCAATAACAGTGTGCCTACAGCTATTACTACTGATGATAGTTCAAACTCCTCATATGAATCAAACTCATCTGAATCTAGTAGCAGCACTGATAATAGCTCAAATTCAGAGCATAAGAAGTTGTTTGAAGAAGGAGAAGTGGATTATGGCAGTGATACACATGAGGAGTACAGGGAATTTAAAGAAGAAAGAAGCACTGTAGAGAAAAGGAATAGGAAAGAAAGTTCTCCTGAACAAGAACATGTTAAACTAGGTAAGAGAGGGCCAAATGTGGGGTATGATGAATATGAACTAGGAAGAATAAGAGTTTAGAAGTTAAGATAGGTGGTGATGAGCCTTATTACCATTTAGATGAAGCTTTTATTTTTGAGACAGATCCAAATGATGTTGATGATGAAGGTGAAGGGGAGGTTCAACAAAAAGTAAAGCTAGAAGAAGAAAGACTAAAAGAAGAGTAATCTTTGACAAGACTTGCAAGAAAATAGTTTGGGAAACTGGACTTGCATTTGCAAGTGTGAGAGATTTCAGAGAAGTTGTAACTAAATATGTTGTTCAACAAAATGTTTCTATAGAAAAGTATGTAAATGAACCTACAAGGGTGAGGGTTAAGTGCAAGAAGGCATCATGTCCTTAGCTTCTAGTTGCTAGTTATGATTCTAGGACTAAGGATTTTGTAGTCAAGAACTACAATCCAGTTCACAAATGTGACCCTACTAATAGAAACAAGTTATGTAATTCAAATTTCTTGGCCAAAAGGTTCAATAAGAGGATAAAAGAACAACCTAACATTAGAATATTCAAGTTTCAGGAGTTGATTAGAAAAAAATTGGGATTGTATGTTGGGAGGACAGTTTGTAGGAGGGAAATTTTTTTTGTGTTGAATGAGATAATGGGTGATCATAAACTGGAGTATGGAAAAATATTAAATTATAGGGATGAGCTGCTTAGATCTAATCCAGGGAGTACATGTATAGTGAAGCTTAGTGAAGAAACTTTTGAAGGTGGGAAGAAAATATTTGTTGAGTTCTATATTTGTTTTGATGCAATGAAAAAGTTATACTTGGTTGGTTGTAGGCCATGCATTGGGTTGGATGGATGTTTTTTAAAAGGAGTATGTAGAGGTTAGCTACTTGTAGCAGTTTGCTGAGATGGAAATAGTCAGATGCTTCCACTTGCTTGGGCTATTGTTGAGATTGATAATATGCACACCTAGAGGTGGTTTTTCAACCTTTTAAAGGGTGATCTTAAAGCTCGGATATGGTACAAATATGACCATTATAACAGACATGCAAAAGGTAAGCACTTGTAGTTTATTGCTATTTTCGTGCTGCTATTTAACTTAAAACTAACAATCATTGTTCATTTTGCAGGGGCTTGAGAATGCTATAATTGATCTACTTCCAAATTTTGAGCATAGGATGTGTGCAAGGCACATCCTAGCTAATTGGTCTAAGAAAGGGAGGGGCATAGAGAGAAGGAACTACTTCTGGAGGTGTGCAAGGTCTACCTATGAGTGGGAGTTGAAGAAAAATCTGGATGAAATGAAGAAATTGGGTAATAAGATAGTTGATGAATTGTTTTACTACAACATTGAAATATGGATCAAGGTGTATTTCAACATATTCTGCAAGTGTGACAGTGTTGACAATAATATGGCAGAATGTTTCAATGCTTGGATTTTGGCTTCAAGGCAGAAGACTATAGTGACAATGCTTGAAGAAATAAGAGTGAAAATGATGAACAGAATACGTCAGCTCAGGAAATTTGGAAACACTTGGATTACTGATTTTTCACAAATGGCCATGAAAGTCTTGGGATAGAACACATAAAGGTCAATGAAATGTAACATTTTCTGGAATGGTGAGTTTGGATTTGAAGTGAAACAAGGATCAGGTGCAAGTGAAGTAAAGCATCTGGTGGACATCAACAGGCAAACATGCGCCTGCAAAGCTTGGATGTTAAAAGGCATACCATGTGCTCATGCAGTTGCTGCCCCGCATTATAAAAATTTGGAGCCTTTAAACTATATCTCTCACTGGTACAGTAATGCCACTTACATGAAAACATACAGTTGCTTTCTTCAGCCTGTCTTGGGTATGAATATACGACCAGAGTCACAAAACCCAATTTTTATACCACCTCATGTCAAGAATATGCCAGGCATGCCAAAGAAGGTTAGAAGAAAAGAGCCAGGTGAAAATAAGACAGGAAAAATTGTCCAAAAGTGGAGTGAAAATGACATATAGCAATGGTCATAATAAGGGTCATTACAAGAGGGGGTGTCATAAAGCTGCTGGAAATAATACTACTGCTACTTCAGCAAGTTTTGTGCCTACAAGTGTTGGTAGTTCAAATCCACCAAAGCAAAGTACTAGAAGAGGAAGGGGTAGTCCAAAAGGTTCTAAAGAAAAGGTGAAGTTCTTCCCTTTAATGTCTTCTTTCTCTTTTTTAAATAATTACCATATTCTTACTTTTAATTGGTTGATGTAGGATGTTGGTACTAGCAGTGATGTAAGAACACAATATAACATGATAAGGATGGTTGGGATGGGAGTTTTACACACTCAAAGTGGATTCAAAATTCAAAATGTAAGTTCTAACACAATCTCTCATATTTAGGTGAATTCATTGTCTGATTTTCTGTTGGATTTTGGCAGCCTGGAATGTCCTCTACAAACTTTAAGAATGTGAGGCCTTCAGCAGAAGTAACTGGAAATATAGGGCATCAACCAACACGAGGTGTTAAATAGAAAGGCAAAGAAGCTATGACATCAAGGCGGATTCAACAATTGAGAGGCAAGAAATTCATTCAGACAAGGTCTAGGGCTGCTAAGTTGAGCCACGAAAGCACCACTGCAAAACAACCCAATTGATCAAGATACTGTTTTATTGATGACTGCATTGCAATAGACTGCATTATGCTAAAATTTTAAGCAGCTATAGACTGCAATTATGTATTATGATAAGGATTTTTAGGTAGCTATAGACTGCATTTCGCATTTTGTTATCTTATGGTGTCTATTTTGTTGCTGCTACAATGAGAACAAATAGATGTTTTGTTATCTCATTATGTGACTATTTATTATGTTTGTTTCTTTTAGGTCAATGAGACCAAATATGTGTTTTAATACAGTTTATGAAGCTACCATATTAACTCTTTTGTGTGTCTATTGTTGATTGTCATGTTCTGGGCATACAAAGAAACAAGCAGAACACACCTTCATCACTTCACAATGTAAAAACAGCACTTCATTAGAAACAACAGTTGATTACATTCCGTTGAAAGGTTCATTACACTCAAATGAAGGTCCATTGCAAACATACAACAACTATATACATATTGAGATGACAAAATTAGATTCAAAATGTAAACCTCATTACATCTTCTTTAAATGATATTCATGGATACCTACAAACAACAAGTATAATACACATCCTCAATATAATGAACCAAAGTAAATTTTCCCTATCCTTGGACTTAGCCAATTTACTCTTCCACTTATTTTCCTTCTCTTTCATCTTCTCCATATCAACTTGCAATTTCATCAATTGAACATCAATCTTCTTCATCGTCTCCCCTTCTATGGTGTTTTCAATCTTTAAAGTTTCCTTCGGCTTGGCAAGATTTTCAAAGCCTTCTAATGCAGTCTCAAGTTCACCCATTTTTTCAAGCAATTTTGGAATAACAAATTTGGACCTAGGATCATTTTCGAAATCCTTCCAAACCCAAAAATCACAAGATCGTGGACCCTAAGATGAATAACAAAAGAAAATTAATCAATGATAATTTTTCACAACTCAATTTATTGAAAGAATTTTCACTATCATTTACCCCATAGTATGGACAAACGCAATCTTGTTCCTGGGTTCCTAGGGGTCCAAGTTGTTAACAAAGGCAGCACATAGCCATGGTTGTATTGAATTTCTCCACTTGACTCATTTTCTTCATCTTCCGTACAAAGCCTTGTCAAATTATCATGACCCAATTTCCCCTATGTTGGGTATCGTGATGGAACCTAGTCTTAAGGACTAAGTAAGTCTAACATTTACTGAATAACAACAACAATAAAGGAAATCTAATAGTCTCGATATAGAAATACTTACAGAATTTACAATTTCCCAAAATCGGTAGTACAAGTCATAAGCTCTACAGAGTCGCTACAACTTCTAAATACAAATGTTTGGGAATGAGTGAAAACAGTTTGAATATAAAGTAAGAAGGTGACTCTGAAGCCTGCAAACACAGCAGCATGTTTACCTTGAGTCTCCTCAGCAAGGATCCGCACAGCTAGTAACAATCAATACCTGGATCTGCACAAAAATATACAGAAGTGTAGTATGAGCACACCACAGCGGTGCCCAGTAAGTATCAAGACTAACCTCGGTGAAGTAGTGACGAGGACCAGTCAAGAAACCTACTGGTCTAATAAACTGAACAAGGCATCTATCTAATGACTACACGATATGGCTAACAACATAGCAACTACAATAAGGAAGGAAAAATAGCAAGTAATAGTGGAACACCATAATAAGACACAGAAGGGTAGACAGGGACATAACCCAAATCCGAAAATCACAACACCACAAGGGCAAGTAGTAACTCAGCACTGCAACAGTTTCTACATCAGGCCTTAACCAACAATCCCAATAAATTAGTCAAATCCTTCAAGTGTAACTTTCACCCGTAAGTTTTTATATTGAAATCTTTAGAATATAATCCTTTCCAATAGGAAATTCTTTTGAAACATATTCCCTTCGAATATAAACTTTTCAAATAAATATCCTTCAAACATAGTTCTTCCGAGATAATTACTTTTCAAATATAAACTTTCCAAATAAATGTCCTTCGAACATAGTTCTTTCAAGATAAATGCTTTTCAAATATACCTTTCAAATAAATATTGTAACGACCCAACCGGTATTTTTACGTTCTAGAACCTCGTGACCCTAAATGAGACTTCCCGTAGTTTCTTTTACCGATTCATGACTTGCGGGGACGGGTGGTTCGAGGTTTTGAGGAGTTTGGAGTGGTATAGGGACGCTTTGTTCCTTAAGGTTGGCCTTTAAGGACAAGTTTGACTTCGGTCAACACTTTTAGTAAACGACCTCGAGATCGAGATTCGGAGGTTCCGGTAGGTTCGTACGGTGATTTCTGACTTAGGCGTATGTTCGGAACGGGTTTTGGATGGGGGCGTTTCGGTGCCTAATAGTGACTTAAGGTTTCCTTAAGTTCAAACTTGAGGTTTGGAACGTGTTCTTGTTTTATCGAGTTCCAAATAGAATTTCGAGACTGGTAATAGTTCTGATATGTCATTTATGACTTGCTCAAAAAATTTGGTGTCATTCCGAGTAGTATAGGTAGGTTCGGCGTATTGAAAGCGAATTCAAGAACTTAAAGTTCTTAAGTTTGATCCAATAGGTTTTGGGGTATGATTTTTAGATTTAGCGTTGTTTCGGGCGTTTCGAAGGCTCGAGCGAGTCTGTATTATGATTTAGGACTTGTTGGTATATTTGGACGGGGTCTCGGGTGGGCCCAGATACCATTCGGGCATCGAGCGAGGCAAAAACCAGCCATAAATAGCTGTTGGTGCACCCGATCTGGTGCGACCGCACCTGCGGAGGGCAAGTCGTAGGTTCGAGACTTCTTCTACAGACCCAGCCTCGCAGGTTCGACTCTTGAGGGAGCTACCCATTTCCGCAGATGCGGACTCCTTTACGCAAAAGCGGAGCCGCAGGTGCAAAGCCAGGCCCCCTTCCCCTTCTCCGCAGATGCGATTTTTTTCTCGCAGATGCGAGACCGCAGGTGCGGTCCTATAGCCACAGGTGCAAAAAGCCTTTAGGCAGTGAGCTTCGTTTTAAATACGGGACTTAGCCATTTTTTAACACTATTCTTCATCTTTGGGCGATTTTGAGAGCATGCAAGGAGGGTATTCGACCTAGCTACTGTAAGGTAAGTAATTCCTACTATAAATTTAGCTTAATACTTGAATTCTTAGGTATATTAACACATCAAATTAGTGGAAATCATGGGTTTAGTGTAAAACATAGGTTTTTGACAAAAATGGGAAATTTCCAAAAAATTTGTTAAGGAATCATACCAAAACTATATAATATTGATCCTTAGGCCATGGGTGATAGTTTCCTTCGAAAAATTCCGGAATCTGAGCATGTGGGCCCGCGGGTGTATTTTAGGATTTTCCAATTTGGGTTGAAATGACCATTTAAGTAGGAAAATTAGGGACTTTTGAGCATAGATTGACTTGTTAATGTGATGTTTGGCTAGCTTCGAGATCTTGGGCGACGAATTTGGAGTTTCGGGCGCGTTCTTGACCCGGAAAATAGGCTTGACACGAGGTAAGTCTCCTTTCTAACCTCATAAGAGGGAATCGTCCCCATAGGTGAATATAAATAATTGCATGTCATTATTTGTGAGGGATACGCACGCACGAAGTGACGAGAGTCCGTGCGTAGCTACTATTATGTTATGTTGGGGAGTTTAGGATTCACAATCATGCTTTATATGTCGTAACTATAATCTTAATTTTTAATTTAGGTTGCCTAATATCCTTGAATTATTAAGTGGACATCTATGAGGTTACATTCTGAAATTTATACTATTGAAACCTTCTCTATAAGTATATTCTCTACTGAATTTCTTGATTTCCTGTTAATTATGTGTATATATACGGGAACCCGCGTCGCATGTATGATTCGCGGCCGGGGTAGACCTACTATTATGTCAATTGCGTCGCATGTTCGATTCGTGAGTGGTGTAATAGATGCATCTATGGTTCGAGTCATTCGACCCTTCGGCATTACACATTTATTTTTGCGTTGTGTAAGCCGTATGTTCGCGGCATGTTATGTGTTTGTTAGATGTTGGGTGTTCTGTTACTACATTTCTGTAAACTACCATGAAGAAAGGAAAACTAGGTAATTTGTATGCTAGAGAACTTGGCACATAAAGGAAACTGTAAAGGATATTTGATGTTCCTGTCTTCATTATTATTCATGATTGCCATCCTAGCTTATCCTTACTTTTAAAACATATTATTTTGACCCTAGTAAGTGTCACGTCAACCTCTCGTCACTACTTCTTCGAGATTAGGTGGGATACTTACTGGGTACATATTGTTTATGTACTCATGCTACGCTCTGTACTTAATTGTACAGGTTCTGAGGCGGGTGTATCTGGGTATCAGCCCGGAGTTCGTTCCTGATATATACACCTGGTCTAGACTCCACGGTGAGCTTCTTCTCTTGGCGACTTCCAGTAGCACGTTGGAGCTATTCTTTTTCCATTTCTATCTACACTTACTCAGACAATAGGACCGACTTTTATTCTTTTGATATTATTCTACTAGATACATGTAGACTTGTGACACTAGCTCTTGGCACACACGCTAATAGACTTTATTTTTGGGATGTAATCGTTAATTATGACTTCATGATTATTTATTTTGCATAAAGTTGCCTAAGTTATCCGTTTCTACCTAATGTCTCAAAACTAAGTTAAGCATGCGTTGAAAAATGTTTTTGGTAAACTACATGAAACTCACTAATAGATAATGGTTGGCTTGCCTGACTGCTGTGCTGGGCGCCATCGTGACCTGGGTTAGGATTCAGGTCGTGAAAAAATGGTATCAGAGCTCTAGGTTCACGTAGGTCTCATAAGTTACCGGCAAACCCAATAGAGTCTTTCGGATCGGTACGGAGACATCTGTATTTATCTTCAGGCGGCTATAGAGTGTTAGGAAATATCTCTTTATTCATCTTCTATCGTGCAGTTGATGGTATGCTAAATCTCACTCTTATATTCTCTCACAGATGGTGAGGATGCACGCAGCCGACGTCCGGACCCGGGAGAGGCCGCTACCCCTGTCATCCGATAATGTAGCAAAGGTCGGGGGAGGGCACCGGCCCGAGGTAGGGGACGAGGGCATCCCAGAGTTGTACCATTTACACCCCCAGCAGATCCAGTAGAGGATCCCATCACTGAGGAGCAGGGTGAGGTGCCCGAAACAGATCCTGCTCCTTTGGACTTTATGACAGCACTAGGATTTCAGGAGGTCATGGGCTGTATGATGCGGTTCATGGACACCTTGACTCAGACTGGTTTATTTCCAGCAGATCCGGCCACATCTCAGGCGGGAGGAGGAGCATAGACCCCTACTGCACAGGCCTTCGGACATGCAACAGCAGTATATCAGACCCCGAGTATGCTGCCTGTGGGCGGAGTTCAGCCAGTAGCAGCAGCAACACCTGAGCCCAGACCAGCTGTGGACGGCGATCCACAGAAGTTATTAGACAGGTGGACCAGACTTCACCCTTCTGTCTTCGGAGGTGAGCATCATGAGGATGCCCAGGATTTTATTGATAGGTTCAGGGATAGACTGCACAACACGAGGATACTGGAGTCCCATGGAGTTGACTTCACTACTTTTCAGCTTGAGGGCAGGGCCCGTAGATGGTAGGAGTCCTACATTCTTGGCAGACCGGCCGATTCTCCTCCCCTCACTTGGGAGCAGTTCACTCAGTTATTCCTGGACAGATATATTCCACCCACTGAGAGGGAAGAGCTGCAGTATCAGTTTGAGCAGCTGGATCAGGGTCAGATGTCAGTGACCGACTATGAGGCTAGGTTTTCTGAGTTGTCTCGTCATGCACTCATGATACTTCCTACTGACGTAGATAGAGTGCGGAGATTTGTAGCCGGGTTAAATTCAGGTATTAGGGCCAACATGGCCCAAAATGTAGAGATGGGGACTCCTTATCAGCTTGTGGTAGAGATTGCTCGAAGGATCGAGGGTTATTGGTCGAGGAGCAAAGAGCAGGGGCAGCAGAATAAGAGAGCTAGATTTCCTGGGGATTTCAGAGGCGCTACAGCTAGGGGCAGAGGTCAGATTGTTAGGGGCCAAACCAGTAGGCCCCCATATTCAGCACCCCCACCACCTCCTCGAGGTGCTCCCACAAGGCCTTGTTTCAGCGCTATGTCGGAGAGTTCTTATCTCCCACCATCCATTCGGGGTTCCTCTGGCGGGTATTCTGGTCTTCAAGGGTCTTCCAGTCCTTAGTGTTATGCCAGAGAATTCATACCGTCCTCCAGCTATTCATGGTTCTTCAGGTCAGTAGGCCATGGTGTCGAGAGGTTGTTATGAGTGAGGGGATCCATGTCATATTAAGAGGACTTGTCCCAGGCTTCGGGGCAAGTCAGTGCAATAGAGTTTCCAGCCTATGAGTTCAGCACTGGCAATCCGGCCACCCGGATGTGGAGGACAGGTTGGTAGAGGTCGTCCTAAAGGTGGAGGCTAGGCAGGGGGAGCCCAGCCATCTCCTGTCCATTCAGGAGGAGGTCAGTCATCCGGCGCTCCAGCCAGATTCTATGCTATTCCGTCCAGATCAGATGCAGTGGCCTCAAATGCCGTGATCACAGGTATTATTTCAGTATGAGGTAGAGATGCATCGGTATTATTTGATCCAGGGTTCACTTATTCTTATATATAGGCGTTGTTTGCTCATTTCTTAGATATTCCTCGTGAGTCTCTAGGTACTCATGTTTATGTATCCACTCCTATGGGCGATTCTGTGATTGTGGACCAGATTTATCGGTCCTGTGTGGTTACATTATGTGGGTTTGAGAGCAGAGCGAACCTCCTGTTACTTGATATGACTAATTTTGAGGTCACCCTGGCCATGGATTGGTTATCCCCTTATCACGTTGTCTTAGATTGCTATGCCAAAATAGTTACTCTAGCCATGCCCGATTTGCCGAGATTGGAGTGGAGAGGTTCCTCAGTTAGTGTCGTTAGTTAGGTTACTTCTTTCCTGAAGGATCGACATATGGTTGAGAAGGGTTGTTTGGATTATCTTGCGTATGTGTGGGACACCACCGCCGAGTCTCCGACGATTGATTTAGTGCCAGTAGTCCGAGAGTTTGATGATGTATTCCCTTCAGACCTTCCAGGCATGCCACCGGATCGTGACATTGATTTTTTCATTGACTTAGCTCCAGGCACCCAGCCTATATCTATTCCCCCGTACCATATGGCTCCGAAGGAATTGAGGGAATTGAAAGAATAGCTTGAGGAGTTGTTGGCTAAGGGGTTTATCAGACCGAGTGTATCGCCTTGGGGTGCTCCAGTGTTATTTGTGAAAAAGAAGGATGGGACTATGCGGATGTGTATTGACTACCGCCAGTTGAACAAGGTCACCATAAAAAACAAGTACCCATTGCCACGTATCGATGATTTGCTTGACTAGTTGCAGGGTGCTCGGCTATTTTCTAAGATTGACTTGATATCGGGGTACCATCAGCTGAAGATTCAGGACTCGGATGTTCCGAAGACGACCTTTCGTACGAGATAAGGTCATTATGAGTTCTTGGTGATGTCCTTTGGTTTGACTAATGCCCCAGCAGCATTATGGACTTGATGAACAAGGTGTTTAGGCCTTATATTGATTCTTTTGTCATCGTATTCATTGATGACATTCTGATTTACTCACGTAGTTTGGGGAAGCACGAGCAGCATTTGAGAGTTGTGCTCCAGACTTTTCGAGAACAGAAGTTGTATGCTAAGTTCTCCAAGTGTGAGTTTTGGTTGGATTCTGTGGCATTCTTGGGGCATGTGGTATCCGGAGAGGGTATCAAGGTTGATCCTAAGAAGATTGAGGCAGTTTAGAGTTGACCATGCCCTACTTTAGCTACAGAGATCAGGAGCTTCTTGGGTTTAGTAAGTTATTATGGCCGATTTGTGGAGGGTTTTTCATCCATTGCAGCTCCTGCCTAGATTGACTCAGAAAAATGCCCTATTCCGATGGTCCGACCAGTGTGAGGCGAGCTTTCAGCAACTCAAGACAACATTGACCTCGGCACCAATTCTAGTGTTGCCTTCCTGTTTTGAGATGTATACAGTTTATTGCGACGCTTCACATGTTGGTTTGGGTTGTGTGTTGATGCAGGAGTGATGAGTTATTACATATGCTTCACGACAGCTGAAGGTTCATGAAAAGAATTACCTTGTGCACGATCTGGAGTTGGCGGCGATTGTTCATGCTCTTAAGATTTGGAGGCACTACTTGTATGGGGTGCCTTGTGAGGTTTATACAGATCACCGTAGTTTGCAGCACTTGTTCAAGCAAAGGGATCTTAATTTGAGGCAGCATAGGTGCCTTGAGTTGTTGAAGGATTATGACATCACCATTATTTATCATCCGGGCAAGGCAAACGTGGTTGCAGATGCCTTTAAGCAGGAAGGCGGAGAGTATGGGTAGTTTGGATTTCATTTCAGCAGAGGAGTGACCTCTAGCTTTAGACATTCAGTCCTTGGCTAATCTCCTGGTGAGGTTGGACCTTTCGGAGCCCAGCCGAATTCTCGCACGTGTGGTGGCTCGGTCTTCATTATTAGGGGAGATCAAGACTCATCAGTATGATGATCCGCACTTGGTAGATCTCCAAGAGACAGTGGTACAGGGTGGTGCCAAGGAGGTTTCAATTGGCGAGGATGGTGTTCTGAGACTTCAGGGTCGCTTATGTGTCCCCCAATGTTGATGGCCTAAGGGAAAGGATTCTAGAGGAGGCTCATAGTTCACGGTATTCTATTCATCCTGCTGCTACGAAGATGTATCGTGATTTGAGGCAGCATTTCTGGTGGAGGAGGATGAAGAAAGACATAGTGGAGTATATGGCTAGGTGTCTAAATTTCCAGCAAGTTAAGCATGAGCACCGGAGGCCAGGAGGCCTACTTTAGCAGATGCCTATACCTGATTGGAAATGGGAGTGCATAACTATGGACTTCGTAGTTGGATTGCCTCGGACTTTGCGGAAGGTTGATGTGGTTTGAGTCGTTGTGGACAGGTTGACCAAGTCGGCACATTTCATTCCAGTAGCTACTACTTATACTTCTGAGAGGTTGGCCCAGATCTACATTCGGGAGATAGTTCGGTTGCACGGTGTGCCTGTGGCCATTGTATTAGATCGAGGTCCTCAGTTCACCTAGATCTTCTGGAGAGCCGTACAGAGTGAGTTAGGCACCTGAGTAGAGCTCAGCATAGAATTTCACCATCAAACCGACGGGCAGTCGGAGCGGACACTTCAGATATTGGAGAACATGCTCAGGGCATATGTGATTGACTTTGGAGGACAGTGGGACCAGTTCTTTCCTTTGGTCGAGTTTGCTTATAATAATAGTTATCAGTCCAGCATTGAGATGGCTCCACTTGAGGCCTTGTATGGTCGGCAATGTCGTTCCCCCATCGGGTGGTTTGAGACTGGTGAGGCTAAGCTATATGGCACCGATCTGGTGAAGGATGCTTTGGATAAGGTGAAGTTGATTCAGGAGAGACTTCGCACAGATCAATCCAGACAGAAGAGTTACTTTGATCATAAGGTGTGTGATGCATCATTTATGGAGGGCGAGAAGGTTCTGTTGAAGGTCTCGCCGATAAAGGGTATTATGAGGTTTGGGAGGAAGAGAAAGCTGAGCCCAAGGTTTATAGGCCCATTTGAGGTGTTGAGACGAGTTGGGGAGGTTGTTTATGAGCTTGATTTACCTCCCAATTTATCAGGGGTTCATCCGGTCTTTCATGCGTCCATGCTCTAGAGATACCACGCCGACTTCTCTCACGTGATATATTTCAGCACCATTCAGTTGGACGAGAGGTTGGGCTATGAGGAGGAGCCAGTTGCTATTATTGACAGGCAGGATCGCCAGTTGAGTTCCAAGACGGTTTCTTCCGTAAAGGTCCAATGGAGGGGCTAACCGGTCGAGGAGGCGACTTGGGAGTCCGAGGAGGACATACAGAGCAGATACCCACACGTATTCAGCACCCCAGGTATGATTCTAGACTCGTTCGAGGACGAACGTTTGTTTAAGAGGTGCAGAATGTAACAACCCTTCACGTTCTAGAACCCCATGCCCCTAAATGAGACTTCACATAGTTTCTTTTACCTATTCATGACTTGCGGGGACGGGTGGTTCGAGGTTTTGAGAAGTTTGGAGTGGTATAACAACGGTTCGTTCCTTAAGGTTTGCCTTTAAGGCCAAGTTTGATTTCGGTCAACACTTTTAGTAAACGACCTCGGGATAGAGATTCGGAAGTTCCGATAGATTTGTATGGTGATTCGGAATTGGGCATGTTTCGAAATGGGTTTTGGATGACACGGGGGAGTTTCGGCGCCTAATAGTGACTTAAGGTTTCCTTAAGTTCAAACTTGAGGTTTGGAACGTGTTTTTCTATTATCTAGTTCCAAACGGAATTCTGATACCGAGAATAGTTCTGTTATGTCATTTATGACTTGCTCGCAAAATTTGGTGTCATTCCGAGTAGTATAGGTAGGTTCGGCGTATTGAAAGCGAATTCAAGAACTTAAAGTTCTTAAGTTTGATCTAATAGGTTTTGGGGTATGATTTTTAGATTTAGCGTTGTTTCGGACGTTCCGAAGGATCGAGCGAGTCCATATTATGATTTAGGACTTGTTGGTATATTTGGAAGGGGTCTCGGGTGGGCCTAGATTCCATTCGGGCATCGAGCGAGGAAAAAACCAGCCTTAAATGACTGCGGGTGCACCAGATCTAGTGCGACCACACCTGCGGAGGGAAAGTCGCAGGTGCGAGACCGCTTCTGCGGTCCCAGCCTCGCAGGTGCGACTCCTGAGGGAGCTACCCATTTCCGCAGATGCGGACTCCTTTTCGTAGAAGCGAAGCCGCAGGTGCGGACTCCGCTCTGCAAGTGGAAAGCCAGGCCCCTTCCCCTTCCCCTTCTCCGCAGATGCGAGCCCGCAGGTGCGGTCCTAGAGCCGCAGGTGCGAAAAGCCTGTAGGCAGTGAGCTTCATTTTAAATACGGGACTTCGCCATTTTTTAACACTATTCTTCATCTTTGGGCGATTTTGAGAGCATGCAAGGAGTTTATTCGACCTAGCTACTGTAAGGTAAGTAATTCCTACTATGAATTTAGCTTAATACTTGAATTCTTAGGTAGATTAACACATCAAATTAGTGGAAATCATGGGTTTAGAGTAAAACCTAGGTTTCTGACAAAAATAAGAAATTTCCAAGAAATTTGTTAAGGAATCATACAAAAACTTTATAATATTGATGCTTAGGCCATGGGTGATAGTTTCCTTCAACAATTTCCGGAATCCGAGCATGTGAGCCCGCGGGTGTATTTTAGGATTTTCCAATTTGGGTTGAAATGACCATTTAAGTATGAGAATTAGGGACTTCTGAGCATAGATTGACTTGTTAATGTGATGATTGGCTAGCTTCGACATCTTGGGTGACGAATTTGGAGTTTCGGGCGCGTTCTTGACCCAGAAAGTAGGCTTGACACGAGGTAAGTCTCCTTTCTAACCTCGTAAGAGGGAATCGTCCCCATAGGTAAATATAAATAATTGCATGTCATTATTTGTGGGGGCTACGCACGTACGAAGTGACGAGAGTCCGTGCGTAGCTACTACTATGTTATGTCGGGGAGTTTAGGTATTCACAAGCATGCTTTATGTTCCGTAACTATAATCTTAATTGTTAATTTAGGTTGCCTAATATCCTTGAATTATTAAGTAGACATCTAGGAGGTTACATTCTGAAATTTATTCTATTGAAACCTTCTCTGTAAGTATATTCTCTACTGAATTTCTTGATTTCCTGTTAATTATGTGTATATATACGGGAACCCACATCATATGTATGATTCGCGAGTGGGGTAGCCCTACTATTATGTCAACCGCGTCGCATGTTCGATTCGTGAGCGGTGTAATAGATGCATCTATGGTTCGAGCCGTTCGATCCTTCGGCGGTGCACATTTATTTTCGCGTTGTGTCAGCCGTATGTTTACGGCATGTTATGTGTTTGTTAGATGTTGGGTGTTCTGTGACTACATTTCTGTAAAATACCATGAAGAAAGGAAAACTCAGTAATTTGTATGCTAGAGAACTTGGCACATAAAGGAAACTGTAAAGGATATTTATTGTTCCTGTCTTCATTATTATTCATGATTGCCATCCCTGGTTAGCCTTACTTTTAAAACATATTATTTTGACCCTAGTAAGTGTCACGTCGACCTCTCGTCACTACTTCTTCGAGATTAGGCGGGATACTTACTGGGTACATATTATTTATGTACTCATGCTACGCTTTGTACTTAATTGTACAGGTTCTGAAGCGGGTGCATTTGGGTATCATCCTGTAGTTCGTTCCTGATATATACACTGGTCTAGACTCCATGGTGAGCTGCTTCTCTTGGCGACTCCCAGCAACATGTTGGAGCTATTCTTTTGCCATTTCTGTCTACACTTGCTCAGACAGTACGACAGACTTTTATTCTCTTGATATTATTCTACTAGATGCTTGTAGACTTATGACACTAGCTCCTGGCATACACGCTAGTAGACTTTATTTTTGGGATGTAATCGTTAATTATGACTTCATAATTATTTATTTTGCATAAAGTTGCCTAAGTTATCCATTTCTACTTAATATTTCAAAACTAAGTTAAGCATGCGTTAAAAAATATTTTTGGTAAACTACATGAAAAACTCACTAGTAGATAATGGTTGGCTTGCCTGACTGCGGTGTTGGGCACCATCGCGACCTGGGTTAGGATTCGGGTCCTGACAAATGTCTTCCGTACATAGTTTCTTTAAGATAAATAATTTTCAAATACAACTTTTCAAGTACATATCCTTCGAGTATAGTTTTTTCAAGATAAATACTTTTCAAATATACTTTTCAGATAAAGATTCTTCAAACATAGTTTCTTTAAGATAAATAATTTTCAAGTACATATCCTTCGAGTATAGGTCACCCTACGACACCTAAGCATAGAACATTAACGGCTCCAAACACAGATATATCAATAGGGGAATCTACCGGAATTCCGTCCCATAGTCCCGAATTTATTATGAAGTACAGGAGGATCTCTTGGAATAAGTTTGTAGTCCCAAAATAAATATGTAGTGCTGGAGAATCTCCCAGAATATGTCAATAGTCCCAAAATAAATATGCAGTACAGGAGGATCTCTCGGAATACGTCTGTAATCCCAAAAAAATATTCAGTACAGGGGGATCTCCCGGAATACGTCCGTAGTCCCAAAATAAATATGCAATACAGGGGGATCTCCCGGAACACATCCGTAGTCCCAAAATAAATATGCAGTACAGGGGGATCTCCCGAAATACGTCTGTAGTCCCAAATATAATATGTAGTACAGAGGGATCTCCTGGAATACGTCTGTAGTCCCAAAGTAAATATGCAGCGCAGATGACATAGATAACAGTTATAGCACGACGGAAAAACTCGTACATCACCACAACAAGTACAAAAGCAAAAATGACAGTAATACAAAGTATGACGAGTAAAACAATTCAGGAACTTTAAATCACAAAGTAAACGGTAGAACTCATTCACAAGGAATGACCACAGTAAAGAAATGCTAGGCGTAAAGAGAACAGCTTAACAAGAGTAAAGCAAAGAATGTAGCAACTATTTTACAATATTCAAATCAACAATAAGAAGCCAACACGAGTCAAATTGTCCCAAATAAAGGCAAGTCATCTAAGGTAAAGCTTATCTAAACTCCTTTTTAGGTTGGGCAATTATGAAAGGTTTCAACAATTCAATTAAGGATAAGAAGTAGAAGATAATTGTAACTCCAATTAAGGCTAAACAATTATAGGATGAGATAATAGTGATTTCAATTATAGATAGGCATTTTATGAAAATATAGCATGACGATAGAAGGGTAAAATCTTCAGTTAAGTCAAATAGGCTTCAATTAGATAGTAAGAGGGAATCCTAAAGCAATTATCTTTAATTAAAGCATGTAGAAGTGAAACTAGCAAGTAGGAACCCAACGTATCAAGAACAACTTCATACAAGGTAAATATAAGGACCTAAGAACCCTAAAGGCCAAATTCCCAAAAAAAGTTCTGAGCACGCACCCGTCACCTCACGTACACGAACTACAATCAACATAGAAGACTCAAATCCTAAGGGGTAGTTCTCCCATACAAGGTTAGGCAAGATACTTACCTCAAAGATGACGACCAAGTACTCTAAAATGAACTCCTCGGATGAAAAGACCTCCGGACGGCTCAAATCAAACCAAAATAACTTCAATGCACAAATAAAATTCATAAGAATCTATTCTGGATCATAAAGTCTAAATCTTTAACAAAAACCAAAAGTCGACCCAAAATCCGACCCTCGGGCCCACATCTCGGAACCCGACAAATTTTAAAAAATCCGAACACTTATCCCACTATGAGTTCAACCATACAAAAATTACCAAATTCCGATACCATTTCATCCCTCAAATCATGATTTTTCATTTTAGAAATTTTCTTCAAAAACCAACACTTTCCCCAACCAAAAACACAAATTTAATGATATAAATGAAGGCAAGATTATGGAACACATTAAAAACTAGGTGAAGAATACTTACCCAATCGATTAGCTTGAAAACCCCCAAAAATTGCTCCCAAATCCGGAGTCCAAAACTCAAAATATGAAGAAAAATAGACAACCCTCGACTTATATGAATCTGCCAGGACTTCCGCACCTGCGACAAACTTAGCCACATCTGCACAACCACAGGTGTGCATGGCCAACCGCACATGTGCTCCACTCTGCTTCTGCGCCTAAGAATCCATTCTTGCGGCGCCGCACGTGCGCTCCAATTCTCCGTATATGTGGAGACTGCACAAACCAGCTCCTCCCACACCTGTGCCTCCTCCACCGCACCTGCGACCATCTTACATGCGCCTCCTCCATCACACCTGCGACCATCTCACCTGCGCCCAAGGTCCGCAGATGCGATTACACCAGAACTCAGCCCTCTCCAAAACCATGGAAATCATTCGCAACTCGTCTGAAACGAACTCGGGGCCCTCGGGACCCCATCCAAGCATACCAACAAGTTCTATGGCCTAATACGGACCCGCTCGAGGTCTCAAATCATATCAAACCACGACAGAACTATGAATCGCACCATGAATCGAGCTTATGAACTTTAGAATCTTTCAACTTCTAAAACTCGTGCTGAAACCTACCAATTCAACTCGGAATGACGTCAAATTTTGCAAACAAGTCTCAAATGACATCACGGAGCTGCTCCAACTCTCGGAATCGCATTCCGAGCCCGATATCACAAAAGTCAATTGTGGGTCAAACTTCTCATTTTCCAAACTTCAAATTTTTTCAACTTTTGTCGAATTACCTCAAATTACTCTATGAACCTCCAAATCTAAATCCGGACGCGCGCCTAAGTCCAAAATCACCATACGAAGCTATTGACATCATCCAAAACTTATTCTGGAGTCGTTTACACAAAAAGTCAAATTCCGGTCAAATTTCACTACTTAAGCTTCCAAAACAAGAATCCTTCTTCCAATTCGACTCTGAATCATCTGATAACTGAATCCAACCATGCACACAGGTCGATATACATAATGTGAAGCTTCTCAAAGACTTATGTCACCGAATGGAGCTTAAATTCTCAAACGACCGGTCGGGCTATTACACAAATTCAAGCCTTTTGAAGGCATTGCAACAACTACAACAAAAACATACAATATCAAAGTCAGATAATTTTCCTTTGCTTTCAAAGATCAGATAATTGATTTTAGGAGAAAGACATAACAATAATAAAAGAAAAAAACTAGGGTTCTTAAGAAGGAGAAATATTAACCTTTGCTTTCAAAGATCAAAACTTCAAAGGGAAATTTGATGCAATTTCGGCAGAATTTAGAAGAAGAATAAATTAGGGTTCTTCAATTGAGTTTCGTAAAATATTGGGGAAGAAGAAATTTAACCGGTTGTTGGGGGTTATATTGACATAAAAAATTTAACTTTTTTTTTTTTGGGGTGTTTTTAATGACTCAATTCGGTTGTCTAAGACGCGCGGCTGGCCAGAGCTTGGGAGGAAGTAAAAAAATATAATTGTTTTAACAATAGTGAGATGTTAGGACACCCGTAAAATTTAGGTGTGTAAATGATTTTCCAGGACAAGTTGAATGAGGTCTTTATGCATTTTCTCATATATATACAGTAATTATCTTACTACATCCTGTGGATATAATACCTGGACATTATACGAAACATATATATGTTGAAAATGGTCTTTTTTACTTATTTTTTTATTATAACTTATTAAAACAGAAATGCCAAGGGAAGTAAATTCTTAATTATACTAAATTGAAGTAGTTCACTACCTCCAGCTCTATTATTATCTTAATTTTGAGCCTTAGTTTTTGTCATGTCTACATATTATTCTCTTGGAAATACCTTTTTTATAATTACTATGCATATTTGATAACTGATCACTAATATGACTAAGACTTAATTATAACATATGAAAGCAAAATTAAAAAAAATATGTACGTCTAGTTTATAACAAACTCTCTTGTAACAGTAATGTTCATATAAATAGTGTTCATATTATAAAAATAAATAAAATATTTCAAATATTTTTATGTATGAGATCATTCGAAACACATAATGCGTACAACATTAACTAAGCTTCAATCTCAAACAAGCTAAGATTGGCTATATAAATTCTCATATCTTTCTTAAGCCCAAGACATATCATTAACTTACCAAAATTACAGGTGGAACTAAAAAAGAAGTTTATATATATACAAGTCTAAAACATGTTCTCAACTAATAGGTATCACGTAGAAAAAATTAATATGTTACTCTGATACTAAATCTAAGAAAGGGACAAATTAAGAAACCCAAATCTAAAACTTTAATATGTTGCTCTGATACCAAATTTTAAAAATATATAAAAAAATAAAATAATAAAAATATTCTTAACCAAATATTGGAAAACAAATTAGGAAAGGATAAACACGTGTTGGAAGGAGAATCACAAAAAGAAAGTGCAACCTATTATTTTCAGAAGAAAACTATACAAATAAAAAAAAACTCAAATATGTGATATCATAAAATGAAGACGATAACTCTAGAATGAACTTTGACTCAATGGTCAGTATAGTTTGAACATATGAAAAAATAATAAAGAGACATAAGTGGAAGAACAGTAGAACGTATGAGACATAAAACTGAAAATCTGAAAGAAGATAATAAGGTGTGTTATATCAGAAGATGAGGAGCAATTATGTAAGTATAGGACAACTAAAGAAGAATTTTTTTCTTTCAAAGCCACGTGAAGAATGCGGCATAACGAAGCACCCAACGTGCTGAAATAAAAAAATTAAAAGCACTTTAAGTCCCTATTAAAGTCCATATCTCTATATAAATAGTTAGACTATATATTTGTTAGACAAGTGTGTAAAAATATCTGCAAGTCTCTCTTAAAAATTCTCTCATCCTCTCCTACCCTTGTCATATTTTTTCATCTGTTTTTCTATTCCTAACCCCTTGTTTATAAGTTGTTTGTAATTGTATATCATTCTCTGCAGTGTGAAAGTTTATAAAGACTCTTTGGGTTTTCTATTCTCTCTTTATTGTTAACTAAGTAATTTTTATGTTCCAGTTAAATTTAGATGTATATTTTATTTTAAGATTTCAAGATTTTTCCTATTTACATTATCATGTATGTATTTACTTTTATCATTTGCTTCATATGTATCCGTACTATTGTTAAAATCTTGGCGTGATCACTCTAAGTATATGGTTAGCTTTTAAATTATTAAGTAATTTCGATAGATTAGTAAATTGTTAGAAGAAATCCACTAGTAGTTTAACACATAAAATTGAAGCGTATTTATTTGACCATGGCTGGATGAGGTTAAAGAAACAAGTTCTAAATATTAGGTTGAAAAAAAGAAGTAAAAGGGGATGTAAAATAATCTTGAGTCATAGAACACGGCATAATTTGAATTAGTTACATATGAAACTAAATGAGTTAAGAACATAAAGGATTTAGGGAGTACCAGTTAGGATTTATAACATATATAAAACTCAATCAAAATTACTACAAATTTATGCCAACTAATATTTCTAACTATAATATAGCAACATTCGCTTGAAGTCTACCCGTGAATCTAGAAGAACTTTTTTTTTTTTGGTTAATGAAAGGAGCTTTTATTAAATAGCACAAACGGAAGTTATTACATGATGGTAACTGAACGTATAGTCCCAGTTCCATAGAGGTCTTCTTTTAGTTCATTAAGGATAAAGGGGGTGGGTATACAAACACCATAATATTTTTTTCTATGGATGGATCTCTGCATTTCCCGTGGCAAGCCAGTTTATCATCTGCGACATTAGCTTCTCTAAAGATGTGGCACACCTGTGGACCGCCCAGCTTCTTCATTAGTTGCTTGCAATCCATTAACATGTGTGAGAAAGCTAGATTATTAGACAATAACAATTACATCAATACATGTGAATTAGTTTCCACAATAAGTGGAACTAATTTGTGATTAAGTGCCAGCATTAGACCAATGTAAAAGGTCAGTATTTTCATGTGAATGGCAGAGTGATTGTAGTTGTAATTTTTATAACCAATGATTTAATCACCATTGTGATTTTGGATAAACCCACCAGCCCCTCCTGCTTTACTGTTTTCGTCGTAAGCACCATCTGTATTTAGCTTGAAGAACCCATTTGAAATTGGTTGCCATCGAACTGATTTCTTTTGATAAGATTTTTTTGTGTGGTGGTTATGGACTAAGTAGGAGTACTCCATAGTTTGAAAATTATGCTTGTATATGTTATTAGATTAATAGAGTTCTGGAAAAGGGTTTGATTTCTATTTTTCCAGATAGCCCAAAGTCTAATAGGAGTTAAGATGTGTAGTGGTACCTTTCTATATTTGTAACTGTCCAATTAGTTGTTGTACAGAATGAGAGGATTGTAGGTTCCACTTGATTTGGAGAGATATATATGTTAAATTGATCTCATAGTAATTTTGCTTTTGGGCATGTTATGAATAAGTGGTCAATGTATCGATAGTGTGGGCATGAAGCACAAGTGTTTAATCTAATAATATTACGATGGAATAAGTTTTTCGCCGTATGTAATTTGTTATTAAAGAGTAGCCACATGAAAAAATTTATTTTATTTAAAGCATGGGTTTTCCATACCCATTGGTGGGAGGGAGAAAAAGGAGGTGAATATTTTTGAATCGTGTAAGTACATGTTATATGCTGATTTTGTAGAGAATGAACCAGAGGTTGTATTTTTCCAAAAGAATGAGTCATTTTTGGGTTATGAATCTTTAATGCAAGTATTATTAATTTGGTGTATAATATTCATGGGAATATCTATGGATAGTTCCGAAAGGTCCCACTCATTATTGGGAAGGATAAAATTTTGGACAGTTTTTGTTATATCTAATTTTGTGAGAGGGCCATGTATAAGAGACCTTAGGGAGTCATTCGACCCAATCCAATTATCTTCTCAGAGGCTAATATTGGAGTCGTTACCAATATTCCAAGCGATTTCTTTATTAAAAATGAAAAAAATTTTAAAATGCTTTTTTCAGATGTAGGAGTCGGATGGTTTAATTTAAACTCATTTTGGGGATATCGTATTTGGTATTTCCTTTTTAAAACTCTAACCCAAAGCTGGTATGGATTTGTAATAAAACACCAAGTCATGCTAGAGAATAGTGCTGAGTTTTTACCATTACTATTAGGGATTCCCAATCCGCCCATAATCTTAGGAAGTGTAATAGTTTCCCAATTTCCTAGATGAATTCTTCTTTTGTTTTCAGTGAAACCCTAAAGGAAGTTGCGTTGGATACGATCAATTTTTTCAATATAATTTTTTGGTAATAAATTTATTTGCATTGCATAACTAGGGATTGTTGCTCGAATTATTGTGATGGGTGTAGTACACCCTGCAAGGGATAGCATTTTTGCCTTCCATCCTTGTAGACGGTTATTCATACGACCAATCATGTATTGATAGTCAGTGCTTTTAGGATGATGATTAGTGATGGGTAGACCTAAGTAGTTACCAAACTTTGACGACGAGGTCATGCTGAGTGAGTTTGCTATAATTTGTTGGGCGTTTAGGGGCACATTTTTGGAGAAGTAAACTTTCGATTTGGCAAAATTAATATTTTGACCCGAAACAGATGAAAGCTTGTTGAAAATATTGATAATAGTAGAAGTATTTTTAGTGTCAGCTCTTGTAACAAGCACTAAATCATCGACAAAAAGCAGATGTGATATCTTTGTTGATAGTCTATCAATTCTTATGGGGTCCCAAAGATTTTGTTTAATATATTGATTTATCAAACGTGTCAAAGATTCCATGCAAATGATGAATAGATAAGGGGATAAAAGGTCACCTTGCCTAATTCCCCGGCTTGAGTTGAAAGAGTTCGATGGTTTGCTATTTATTAAGATCGATATGTTGTGACGCAAGACATTATAAGGAAAATTAGTTTAGGAGAAAAATTTAGACTAGCTAAAGAATATCTAATAAAGGACCATTCAAGACGGTCGAAAGCTTTTTCAATGTCAATTTTCAGCATCATATGGCATGCTTTACCCTTAGCTTTATTGAATGTATGAATGGCTTCTTGGACAATAATACTATTATCAGTAGCCCTACACCCAAGAATGAAGCTACATTGGTTTGGGCTAATAATTTTTCCTAGTAGTGGTCTGATACGGTTAACTATAATTTTTGTGATTATTTTATAAACCGTATTATAGAGACTGATAGGTCAATATTGGGTGATTATTTCTGGGTTGTTAACTTTAGGGATGAGGGTTATGTAAGTAGAGTTAATTTCAGGGGGGATGTGGTGTCACGACCCCAAATCTACATTGGTCGTGATGGCGCCTATCGTGGAACTAGGCTAGCCAATTTACTGAACATAATACAAGGAACTTTCCATTTAAAACAATAACACGATTTATCATAACCTTACACGTTTAGTATTTCACAAATGCGGATAAGAAATGAAAACATCTAAACAAAATCCCCAAAACCCGGAGTCAACAGTCATGAGCAACTAAATAGAACACATAATCTGACACGATTTCCTTAATACATCAAGTCTAGGAAAACTGTAAATAGCGAAAAAAATGAGAGGGAGAAGGGCGAGGCTGCGAACGCCGTGCAGCTACCTCACAGTCTCCGACAAAGCTCCACTGAGAACAACCAAGTCTCACTCGATCCGGGCACCTGGATCTGCACACAAGGTGCAGGGGGTAACATGAGTACACGAACTCAATAAGTAACAAATATAAATAAGGACTTAGAGTGCAATGACGAGCTTTTAATCATGCAAAAAATCATATAAGAAACATCAGTAGAAATCAATAAATCAAGTCAGGAATCTACGTTCCGAAAGTTTCATAAAACTCCAGTTTTCCCTTTTCAAATCTCATATAATACACTGGATCAAATTTATCGTTTAGAGGCAACAATGTTAAGAAGAGTGAAAACAGTAGCTTCATAGCAAGTAAGCCCCTCGGTCACAAAGTCACTCACAAATAAAGCCTCTCGGGAAAGCCTCTCAGTCACTCGTGACTCATCTCTCGCCAATCATCACTCACGCTCAATAGGTGCCATATAATAACCGCTGCAGCGTGCAGCCCGATCAATAAATAGTCGACTACGCTCACTGGGGGTGTACATACTCCGGAGAGGCTCCTTCCGCCCAAGCGTTATATCGTTGTGGCGTGCAGTCCGATCCAATACATATATCGATACGGCGTGCAGCCTGATCCAATATATATCCTGCTGCGGCGTGCAACCCGATCCAATATATCTCGTTGCGGTGTGCAGCCTGATCCATTATATATATATAT
>ML336446.1:0-58183 GCA_005239505.1 Nicotiana paniculata | reverse complement strand
GTAATATCATCTTCTATATTACCTTTTTTTGAGTTAAAACTCAAAAATATTTTTCTTTCACGAGGAAACTCGGCCTACTAGCTAAGATAGTACTTTCTATCATATAATTAGCACAACTTACATTTTCATTTAAATATGAAAATATTTTCCTCATTTAGTGATCTTCATGACAACTGTCACAACTGAGGTTGATAACCAGTTATTTTGGAAGGATCAAATTATCTTTTAATTTTGATATGAAGCAAGAAGTCATTGAATGATGGATGTGTTCTTACTCTCATATTTCGTGTTAGCTGATTTTTTTCCATTTGAAACTATAAGTATGAATTTACGAAAATAGCACTTACAATCTACTCATCGATAAATCGAAACTACTGTAGTACTTGATTTTAAATCACCACCTAAAATTATTATTTTTCCAGCAAATAATTCATTGATATTCATATACCTCTAAAGCTAATCTTCTGACGCTTCGTCATGGACACTTCATCCTATATTATCAACTCTGACTTTCTTATAAATTTAACATCATCATTCTGCTTTGATATATTGGTGATGGTTGTTTTAGTAGATTAAAGAGATATGTTGAATATAAGGTGAATTGTACGACCCCTGATAAAATTGTTGCTACTACACCATCTGTTACCGTTGCTAACTGTTCTTGATCAAACCTTTGCCAGTAATACATGATATATGGATTTTTTTTAATTCCTCCGCGACTTTATACAAAGGATAATCTTATTCTACAACAGTCGCCTCTTACAATATAATCTTTAAAGCTTGCTCGTGCTCAGAATTTGATTTTGATTATGCATTATAATCTTCCTCAATCAAGCACTTGTATGGCCTTTTGACTCTTAATCACTCGACACGGAATGTCCCCTCGTGTATCAATATAACAAACACTCAGCACGAAATGTCCCCTCGTGCAATAAATGATAAACAATCACCACGGCATTTCCCCTCGTGCGATAGATAAATAAACACTCGGCACGGAATGTCAGCTCGTGCAATAAATAAATAAACAATCAACACGGCATGTCCCCTCGTGCAATAAATAAATAAACAATCGGCAAGTCATGTACCCTCGTGCAATAAATAAATAAACAATCGGCACGGCATGTCCCCTCGTGTGATAAATAAATAAACACTCGTCCTCACCAAACAATGACATATATAATGGAAAGGAATACATCATAATGGAAATACAATTCATTAACACCCGGCAAGGGGAAAACATCAGTCAATTTCACAACAGGTGCCCGGCAAGGGTCTCAACTATAACCAAACATTTCGAGTATATCCTTGACAGTTGGGTTTCTAATCAAACCAATATATCATAAGTTCATCAACCAAGATTTCCAGCTAAGCCCAAGAAGCTCCGAATCTCTGTAGCTGAAGTAGGCCTAGGCCAATCTCTAACTGCTGAAACCTTCTTCAGATCCACCTGAATGCCCTCTGCTGATACCACGTGGCCCAAGAATGCCACAGAACTCAACCAGAACTCGCACTTAGAAAACTTGACATACAACTGACTATCCTTCAGAGTCTGGAGGACGACTCTAAGGTGCTGCTCATGCTCCTCTCGGCTGCGTGAGTATATCAAAATATCATCAATGAACACAATCACGAACAAGTCTAGATAAGGCCTGAATACCCGATTCATCAACTCCATGAAAGCAGCGGGGGCATTAGTCAACCCAAAAGACATGACTAAAAACTCATAATGCCCATAACGAGTGCGAAAGGGTGCCTTAGGGACATCAGAAGCCCTAATCCTCAGTTGATGATAACCTGATCTCAAGTCTATCTTGGAGAACACTGTAGCACCCTAAAGCTGGTCAAAGAGATCATCCATCCTCGGCAAAGGATACTTGTTCTTAACAGTAACCTTATTCAACTGCCGGTAATCAATACACATCCTCATCGAGCCATCCTTCTTCTTGACAAACAATACTGGAGTACCCCACGGAAAAACACTAGGCCTAATGAAGCCTTTATCCAACAAATCCTGCAATTGATCCTTTAGTTCCTTCAACTCAGGCGGAGCCATACGATACGGGGGAATAGAAATGGGCTGAGTGACCTCAGCTACCTCAATACAAAAGTCAATATCCCTGTCGGGTGGCATACCCGGCAGGTCAGCAGGGAATACCTATGGAAACTCACGAACCACTGGCACCGTCTCTATAGAAGGAACCTCAGCACTAGAATCACGAACATAGGCCTGATAGACCAAACAACCCTTCTCTACCATGCGCCGAGCCTTCATATAAGAAACAACTCTACCAGCAGAATGACTAGGAGTCCCTCTCCACTCTAAACGAGGCACTCCTGGCAAGGCCAAGGTCACCGTCTTGGCATGAAAGTCCAAGATAGCATAATAGGGGGATAACCAATCCATCCCCAGTATAACATCAAAGTCAACCATATCAAGAAACAGAAGATCGACCTGAGTCTCCAGACCACCAATAACTACCAAACAAGCACGGTAGACTCGATCTACCACTATAGAATCACCCATTGGTGTAGACACATGCACATCAGTACTCAGAGAATCACGGGGCATGCTCAAATAAGGGGCAAAATATGAAGACACATAGGAGAATGTAGAACCCGAATCAAATAACACCGAAGCCTCTCGGCTACAAACTGAAACCGTACCTGTGATAACTGCGTCAGAAGCCTCAGCATCAAGACGAGCAGGAAAAGCATAACACCGGGGCCGATCCCCTCCAACCTGCACATCTCTGGGTCTACCTGCTATGGGCTGACCTCTACCTCTTATGGCATTTGCTCCACCTCTATGAGCCTAGCCACCACCTCTAGTACCTCGACCACCACCCCTAGCTGGCTGAGAGGGTAAGGGTGCACCTGCTGCAGGAACAAAGGCACGAGAACCCAGATACTCGGGTCCACTCGAAGCTCGGGGGCAATATCTAACAATGTGCCCCGGACTACCACAAATATGACAAGATCTTTGCTGTTGTGGCTGATAACTCGGAATCTTGCCCTGACGACCCTGATACCCACTCTGGTAACTCTGAAGTGGCTGTGCATTGATAGGTGCTGATGGTGCACTAATAGGAGCTGGCGGTGCACGGGAAAATACCTGAAGTGATGACTGAAAAGGTCGGGGTGGATGACCTCTACTGAACGAATCCCTTCCTCCAGATGAGGCTCCACTGAATCTACCAAAGTGACGGGGCCTCTTGTCAGTCCCCTGACCACCTCCCTGTGACAAAGTCATCTCGATCCTCCTGGCCCCATCGGCCGCATACTGGAACGAAATGTCAGAACCCGACTCCCTGGCCATCTAGAGTCGTATAGGCTGGGATAATCCCTCAATGAACCTCCGAACACTCTCCTGATCAGCGGGGAGTATCCTCAATGCATGCCTGGCTAGAGCGATGAACCCGGTCTCGTACTGAGTAATAGACATAGATCCCAGCTGGAGGCGCTCAAATTGCCTCCTAAGGGCATCCGCTGACATAGCTGCACCCTCGGCTGCCGGTGCCACAATACCCGGTTGAGCTACTCCACCTGTCTGAGGTGCTGGAGTCTGAAACTGAGTGGCAACCTGCTCTGGGGTATGAATAACAGGAGTCTGGGTCCCTCCCCCAGCCTGAGAACCAGCTGGTGCCGTAGGAAGAAGACCGGCCTGGTCCACGCTCTCCATCAATCCCACCAAGCGAACTAAGGCGTCCTGAAGCACCGGGGTAGCAATGAACCCCTCCGGGACCCGAGCTGGTCCGACTGGAACTGTCCGAGCAGGAACCTCACCGGCATAGACTACCTGCGGGTCCTCTACTGGAGCTACTGCTCTAGCTCTACCTCGGCCTCTAGCACGGCCTCGACCTCGGTCCCTAGTAGGAGCTGCAATAGGGGGATCGAGCTGTTGACCGGTCGATGAGGAAGCAAGCGTTCTCGCCATCTGCGAGAGAGTAAGATAGAGGCTCAATTAGTATTTAGAACTCAAATGGCACGATAGAGAAGGAAAGATGTGGAGTTATTCCTAACTTTGCAGCCTCTGGGGGATAAGTACAGACATCTCCGCACCGATCCCTCAGACTCTACCAAGGTTGTCCGTGAGTTGTGAGACCTAAGCAACCTAGAGCTCTGGTACCAACTTATCACGACCCGAAATTCCACCCTTCAGGCCGTGACTGCGTCTAACGTTGAACCCGCTAGACAAGCCAACGTATTCATGTGATCTAACAAGTTTAAGTAAACTCCATGGTAGTAAAGAAAATATTGTTCAAGTCTTAACCGAAATCTCAACAAAATCCTCGAAAACACTTTACAGTAGAAATGTAATAAAAACTCTGAAATTTGCATAAATAACATATAAAGTAAATAACATCGTATGTTCCCAAAACCGGGGTGTCACAACCTCACGGGATGTCTACATGAGTACTAAATACAAGTCTGAAGAGGAAATACAACATTGTCTTTAGAACTGAAGGAGGAATAAGACAATAGAAAACTATGAGCAGAAGAGACTTCAGGGCCCACGAACGCCAACGGTATACCTTCAAGCTCGATGTGGACTGAAGGTGACTCCTTCAGAACGGTCCACGGGGTCTGGATGTGGGGTCTGCACAACATAGAGAAGTGCAGGGTAGTATCTGTACAACCGACCCCATGTACTGAGTAAGTGCTGAGCCTAACCTCGGCCGCAGTAGTGACGAGGCTGGACTTGACAACACTATACATACCTGTGCAATTCTATATACGAACAAGAAGATATCGACGGAAATAAACAAGTAAAATCAGATACAGGGAAAACTGCTGGGGATAAATGGGGCAACCATCACTAGCACAGTAGAACAGGGTAATAACCGAAATGTTAAAGTAAAAGCAGGAATTGAACATCTCAGAAAAGGAAATGAACAGCAAAAGGCACGGCATGTCCCCTCGTGCGTAATATCACAATCACTCGGCATGGAATGTCCCCTCGTGCATCAATAGAAATATCACTCGACACGGAATGTCCCCTCGTGTATCAATATAACAAACACTCAGCACGGAATGTCCCCTCGTGCAATAAATGATAAACAATCAGCACGGCATGTCCCCTTGTGCGATAGATAAATAAACACTCGGCACAGAATGTCCCCTCGTGCAATAAATAAACAATCGGCACGGCATGTCCCCTCGTACAAAAAATAAGTAAACAATCGGCACGGCATGTCCCCTCGTACAAAAAATAAATAAACAATCGGCACGACATGTCCCCTCGTGCAATAAATAAATAAACAATCGGCACGGCATGTCCCCTCGTGCGATAAATAAATAAACACTCGTCCTCACCAAACAATGACAGATATAATATCAAGGAATACAACATAGTGGAAATACGATTCATTAACACCCGGCTAGAGGAAAACATCAGTCAATTTCACAACAGGTGCCCGGCAAGGGTCTCAGCTATAACCAAACATTTCGAGTATATCCTTGACAGTTGGGTTTCCAATCAAACCATATCATAAGTTCATCAACCAAGATTTCCAACAACGACGGCTTCCAAGTAGAGAAAAGTTCAAAATGTAACGAACATGGAAGTAATAACAAGATTTTTATCAAAAATAGACTCACGGGCATGCTTGACACACAATGCATAGGTACTCGTCACCTTACCTATTCATTGAACATGATAAACACTTAGCACATAGCATACATTACCTATTCCCTCACCAAAGTTAGGCAAGACACTTACCTCGGTCCAAAGAATAACAATCAACCCTCTAAGACATCCTTTCCTTTATAATCCGGCTCCGAAACACTGATATCTAGACATAATTCACTTAATAACATCAATATTGACTCATTAATACCAAACCATAGGCTAATTATACAATTCTTAGCATTCTTCCAAAAATACCAAAATTTGACCCCGACCTGCTTGGTCCAAACACGAGGCTCGGACCAAAACCCGATCACCCATAACCTCACGAGTTCAAATATATAATTTGTTTTAAGATCCGACCCCAAATTGGGGTTGAATCACCCAAAATTCCCAAAAACCTAACTCTACCCAAAACCCCTAATTTCTACTTTGATTTTAGGATTTTAGGCCTAGAATTTAGTGATTAATGAAAAATGGAAGAAATCGATGTTAGGAAGCTTACCCAAGAGGCTATGGAGGAAGAATTTGCCTAAGGCTCGTCAATGGGGTTTGAGGAAGAAGAGAATGGTGAAAATGTGAAGAATTCCGTGTTAAGTATTCTGTTTTTGACCTTTAAAATAACTGGACGAAATTGCCCTATGCGCTCACGGAGAAAGGGTTGCGATTGCATAGAGGGGTCTTGGTCAATGCGATCGCGGAGGGACTATTGCGATCGCGGAAGTATGCTGGCTCAAACTCTACGATCGCGGAAAGGTTTATGCGATCGCGGAGTGTTAATCCCCTAGCCCCACCTGACAACACTGATCCACTATGCGATCGCGGATATAGATATGCGATCGCATAGTGCAACTCAGCTACCCCTCCCAGCTATTCTATGCGATTGCAACAAGGCTCATGCGATCGCAACAAGGCTCATGCGATCGCATAGAAGTCTTCAGACACCAGAAACAGCAGTAGATACCAAATTTTCTAACTCTTTCGCACTCCAATAGCTACCCGAAACTCACCCGAGCCCTCGGGTTTCAAAACCAAAAACATACACGACTCCCAAACCATCACACAGACTTATTCATGCTTTTAAATCACCAAAATATCATCAAAACCATCGAATTAAACCTCAAAACTCTTAGAATTTTCTTAAAACTTCATAAAGCTTAATTATTCCGATTTTGATCCGAATCACATCATTTCAAGTCCGTTTTACACCAAATTTCACAGATAAGTCACATAACATATATTAAACCTGTTCCGGGCTCTGGAACCATAATACGGGCCCGATAACACGGCTTTCACATAATTATTCATTTTCAAAAACCTTTATTATTTTCTAAAAAATAATTTTCTTCAAAAATTCATTTCTCGGGCTTGGGACCTCGGAATTCGATTCCGGGCATACGCCTAAGTCCCATATTTTCCTACAGACCCTCCGGGACCGTCAAATCATGGGTCCGGGTCCGGGTCCGTTTACCAAAAATGTTGACCAAAGTCAACTTTACTCAATTAATCATTATAAAAACAACTTTTCATCAATTTTTCACATCAAAGCTCCCCGGCTACATGCCTGGGATGCGCACGCATATCGAGGTGAGATTAACGGAGGTTTTCGGAGCCTCGAAACACAGATATAGCTAAAATTTCTTAGGATGACCTTTTGGGTCATCACAATCTCCACCTCTAAAACAAACGTTCGTCCTCGAACGGACATAGAAACGTACCTGAGTCTGAGAAAAGATGGGGATAACGACTCCTCATATCGGACTCGGACTCCCAAGTAGCTGCCTCGGCAGGCTGACCTCTCCACTGAACACGAACCGAAGGATAGCTCCTCGATCTCAACTGACGAACCTGCCTAGCTAGTATGGCTACTGGCTCCTCCTCATAAGACAAGTCCTGGTCTAACTGGACACTGCTGAAATCAAGAACATGAGAAGGATCTGCAATATACCTCCGGGGCATAGATACATGAAACACCGGATGCACGGCTGATAAATGCGGTGGCAAGGCAAGTTTGTAGGCCACCTCTCCTACCTTTTCCAAAATCTCAATGGACCAATGTATCTAGGGATCAACTTGCCCTTCTTCCCGAACCTCATCACGCCCTTCATAGGCGACACTCTGAGAAACACCTGATCTCCCGCCATGAAAGCCAAATCTCAAACTCGGCGATCCGTATAACTCTTTTGCCTGGACTGAGCTGTACGAAGCCTATCCTGAATAATCTTTACCTTGTCCAAGTCATCCTGGACTAACTCAGAACCCAACAATCTAGCCTCTCCCGGCTCAAACCACCCAACTGGAGACCGACACCGTCTACCATACAACGCCTCATACAGGGCCATCTGAATGCTCGACTGATAGGTGTTGTTGCACGCAAGCTCCGATAAAGGCAAGAACTGATCCCATGAACCTCCAAAGTCAATAATGCAGGCTCGCAACATATCCTCCAAAATCTGAATAGTACGCTCGGACTGTCCGTCCGTCTGAGGATGAAATGTTGTGCTCAAATCAATCGGAGTGCCCAACTCTCGCTGAAATACCCTCCAGAAATAGGAGGCAAACTAAGTACCTCGGTCTGATATAATGGATATGGGCACACCATGAAATCTAACAATCTCTCTCATGTAGATCTTTTCCAACTTCTCTGCTGAATAAGATACTGATACTGGAATGAAATGTGCGGACTTGGTCAGCCTATCCACAACAACCCAAACTGCATAAACCATCCTCTGAGTCCGTGGGAGTCCAACTACAAAGTCCATGGTGATACACTCCCACTTCCACTCAGGATGCTGAATTTGCTGCATCAATCCACCCGGCCTCTGGTGCTCGTACTTCACCTGTTGACAATTCAAGCACCGAGCTACGTAAGCTACAATATCCTTCTTCATTCCACGCTACCAATAATGCTGCCGCAAGTCCTGGTACATCTTCGCGGCGCTCGGATGACTAGAATACCGGGAACTATGGGCCTCCTGAAGTATCAACTCCCGAATGCCATCCACATCGGGGACACATATACGACCCTGCAATCTCAAAACTCCATCAGCATCAACTGTGACCTGCTTGGCACCTCCGTGCTGAACCATATCCCTAAGAGTGCATAAGTAACGGTCATCATACTGCCTTGCCCGAATACGATCATATAAGAAAGAACGGTCTACGGTATGGGCCAACACACTGCCAGTCTCAGAAACCTCTAATCTCACAAATCGGTTGGCTAAAGCTTGAACATCCAAAGCCAAAGGTCGCTCCCCGACTGATAAATAAGCTAGACTGCCCATACTGACTAACTTCCGGCTCAAAGCATCGGCCACCACATTGGCCTTCCCCGGATGATAAAGAATGGTCATATCATAATCCTTCAGCAACTCCAACCATCTCCTCTGCCTCATGTTCAACTCCTTTTGCTTAAACAAGTATTGCAAACTCTTGTGATCAGTGAATACCTCACACTGCACCCCATACAAATAGTGCCTCCAAATCTTCAAGGCATGAACGATAGCTGCAAGCTCCAAATCATGAACTGGATAGTTCTTCTCATGAATCTTCAACTGACGAGAAGCATAGGCTATAACCTTCCCATCCTGCATCAATACTGCACCAAGCCCAACCCGTGAAGCATCACAATACACGGTATAAGGTCCTGCACCTGTGGGCAACACTAACACTGGTGCCGTGGTCAAGGTTGTCTTAAGCTTCTGAAAGCTCGCCTCACACTCCTCAAACCATCTGAACTGAGAACTCTTCCGGGCCAGCCTGGTCATCGGGGCTGCTATAGATGAAAAGCCCTCCACAAATCGGCGATAGTACCCAGCTAAGCCAAAGAAGCTCCGAATCTCTGTAGCTGAAATAGGCCTAGGCCAATCTCTAACTGCTGAAACCTTCTTCAGATCCACCTGAATGCCCTCTGCTGATACCACGTGGCCCAAGAATGCCACAGAACTCAACCAGAACTCGCACTTAGAAAACTTGACATACAACTGACTATCTTTTAGGTTCAGGACGACGACTCTAAGGTGCTGCTCATGCTCCTCTCGGCTGCGTGAGTATATCAAAATATCATCAATGAACACAATCACGAACAAGTGTAGATAAGGCTTGAATACCCGATTCATCAACTCCATGAAAGCAGCGGAGGCATTAGTCAACCCAAAAGACATGACTAAAAACTCATAATGCCCATAACGAGTGCGAAAGGCTGCCTTAGGGACATCAGAAGCGCTAATCCTCAACTGATGATAACCTGATATCAAGTCTATCTTGGAGAACACCGTAGCACCCTCAAGGTGGTCAAAGAGATCATCAATCCTCGGCAAAGGATACTTGTTCTTAACAGTAACCTTATTCAACTGTCGGTAATCAATACACATCCTCATCGAGCCATCCTTCTTCTTGACAAACAATACTGGATCACCCCACGGAGAAACACTAGGCCTAATGAAGCCTTTATCCAAAAAATCCTGCAATTGCTCCTTTAGTTCCTTCAACTCAAGCGGAGCCATACGATACGGAGGAATAGAAATGGCTTGAGTTCCCTCAGCTACCTCAATACAAAAGTCAATATCCCTGTCGGGTGGCATACCCGGCAAGTCAGCAGGGAATACCTATGGAAACTCACGAACCACTGGCACCGACTCTATAGAAGGAACCTCAGCACTAGAATCACGAACATAGGTCAGATAGACCAAACAACCCTTATCGACCATGCCCCGAGCCTTCATATAAGAAACAACTCTACCAGCAGAGTGACTAGGAGTCCCTCTCCACTTTAAGCGAGGCACTCCTGGCAAGGCCAAGATCACTGTCTTGGCATGACAGTCCAAGATAGTATAATAGGGGGATAACCAATCCATCCCCAGTATAACATCAAAGTCAACCATATCTAGAAGCAGAAGATCGACCTGAGTCTCCAGACCACCAATAACTATCAAACAAGCACGGTAGACTCTATCTACCACTATAGAATCACCCACTGGTGTAGACACATGCACAACAGTAATCAGAGAATCACGGGGCATGCTCAAATAAGTGGAAAAATATAAAGACACATAGGAGAATGTAGAACCCGGATCAAATAACACCGTAGCCTCTCGGCTACAAACTAAAACTGTACCTGTGATAACCGCGTCAGAAGCCTCAGCATCAGGACGAGCAGGAAAAGCATAACACCGGGGCTGATCCCCTCCAACCTGCACATCTCTGGGTCTACCTGCTACGGGCTGACCTCTACCTCTCATGGCATTTGCTCCATCTCTATGAGCCTGACCACCACCTCTAGCACCTCGACCACCACCCCTAGCGGGCTGAGAGGGTAAGGGTGCACCTACTGCAGGAACCAAAGCACGAGAACCCTGATACTCAGGTCCACTCGAAGCTCGTGGGAAATATCTGACAATGTGCCCCGGAATACCACAAATATGACAAGATCTCTGCTGCTGTGGCTGATAACTCGGAATCTGGCCCTGACGACCCTGATACCCACTCTGGTAACTCTGAAGTGGCTGTGCACTGATAGGTGCTGATGGTGCACTAATAGGAGCTGGCGGTGCACGGGAAAGTACCTGAAGTGCTGACTGAAAAGGTCGGGGTGGATGACCCCTACTGAACTAATGCCCCTGCCTCCAGATGAGGCTCCACTAAATCTACCAAAGTGACGGGGCCTCTTGTAAGTCCCCTGACCACCTCCCTGTGACAAAGTCATCTCGATCCTCCTGGCCCCATCTGCCGCATCCTCGAACGAAATGTCAGAACCCGACTCCCTGGCCATCTAGAGTCGTATAGGCTGGGATAATCCCTCAATGAACCTCCGAACCCTCTCCTGATCAGTGGGGAGTATCATCAATTCATGCCTGGCTAGAGAAATGAACCTGGTCTCGTACTGAGTAACAGACATAGATACCTGCTGGAGGCACTCAAACAGCCTCCTAAGGGCATCCGCTGACATAGCTGCACCCTCGGCTGCCGGTGCCACAATACCCGGCTGAGCTACTCCAGCTGTCTGAGGTGCTGGAGTTTGAAAATGAGTGGAAACCTGCTCTGGGGTATGAATAACATGAGTCTAGGTCCCTCCCCCAGCCTGAGAACCAGCTGGTGCCGTAGGAAGAAGACCGACCTAGGCCACGCTCTCCATCAATCCCACCAAGCAAACTAAGGCGTCCTGAAGCACCGGGGTAGCAATGAACCCTTCCGGGACCCGAGCTGGTCCGACTGGAACCGTCAGAGTAGGAACCTCACCGGCATAGATTACCTGCGGGTCCTCTACTGGAGCTGCTGCTCTAGCGCTTCCTCGGCCTCTAGCACGACCTCGGTCCCTCGTAGAAGCTGCAATAGGGGGATCAGGCTGCTGATCGGTCAATGAGGAAGCACGCGTTCTCGCCATCTGCGAGAGAGTAAGATAGAGGCTCAATTAGTATTTAGAACTCAAATGGCACGACAGAGCAGGAAAGATGTGGAGTTATTCCTAACTTTGCAGCCTCTGGGGGATAAGTACACACGTCTCCGCACCGATCCCTCAGACTCTACCAAGTTTGTCCATGAGGTTTGAGACCTAAGAAACCTAGAGCTCTGATACCAACTTGTCACGACCCGAAATTCCACCCTTCAGGCCGTGACTACGTCTACCGTTGAACCTGCTAGACAAGCCAACGTATTCATGTGATCTAGTAAGTTCAAGTCAACTCCACGGTAGTAAAGAAAATATTGTTCAAGTCTTAACCTAAATCTCAACAAAATGCCTCGAAAACACTTTACAGTAGAAATGTAATAAAAACTCTGAAATTTGCATAAATAACATATAAAGTAAATAACATCGTATGTTCCCAAAACCGGGGTGTCACAACCTCACGGACTGTCTACATGAGTACTAAATACAAGTCTGAAAAGGAAATACAACATTGTCTTTAGAATTGAAGGAGGAATAAGACAATAGAAAACTATGAGCAGAAGAGACTTCAGGGACCACGAACGCCAGCGGTATACCTTGGAGCTCGATGTGGACTAAAGGTGACTCCCTCATAACGGTCCACCGGGTCCGGATGCGGGGTCTGCACAACATAGATAAGTACAGTGTAGTATTAGTATAACCGACCCCATGTACTGAGTAAGTACCGCGCCTAACCTCGGCCGAAGTAGTGACGAGGCTAGACTTGACAACACTATACATACCTGTGCAATCATCACTAGCACAGTAGAACAGGGTAATAACCGAAATGTTAAAGTAAAAGCAGGAATTGAACATCTCAGAACAGGAAATGAACGGCAAAAGGCACGACATGTTTCCTCGTGCGTATTCTCACAATCACTCGGCACGGAATGTCCCCTCGTGCATCAATAGAAATATCACTCGACACAGAATGTCCCCTCGTGTATCAATATAACAAACACTCAGCACGGAATGTCCCCTCGTGCAATAAATGATAAACAATCAGCACGGCATGTCCCCTCGTGCGATAGATAAATAAACACTCGGCACAGAATGTCCCCTCGTGCAATAAATAAATAAACAATCGGCACGGCATGTCCCCTCATGCAATAAATGAATAAACAATCGGCACGGCATGTCCCCTCATGCGATAAATAAATAAACACTCGTCCTCACCAAACAATGACATATATAATGGCAAGGAATACAGCATAGTGGAAATACGATTCATTAACACCCGGCAAGGGGAAAACATCAGTCAATTTCACAACAGGTGCCCGACAAGGGTCTCAGCTATAACCAAACATTTCGAGTATATCCTTGATAGTTGAGTTTCCAATAAAACCAATATATCATAAGTTCATCAACCAAGATTTCCAACAACGACGGCTTCCAAGTAGAGACAAGTTCAAAATGTAACGAACATGGAAGTAATAACAAGATTTTTATCAAAAATAGACTCACGGGCATGCTTGACACACCATGCATAGGTAATCGTAACCTTACCTATGCATTGAACATGATAAACACTTAACACATAGCATACATTACCTATTCCCTCACCAAAGTTAGCCAAGACACTTACCTCGGTCCAAAGAATAGAAATCAACCCTCTAAGACCGCCTTTCCTTTATAATCCTGCTCCGAAACACTGATATCTAGACATAATTCACTTAATAATATCAATATTGACTCATTAATACCAACCCATAGCCTAATTATACAATTCTTAGCATTCTTCCAAAAATACCAAAATTCGACCCCCGACCCGCTTGGTCCAAACACGAGGCTCGGACAAAAACCCGATCACCCATAACCCCACGATTTCAAATATATAATTTTTTTTAAGATCCGATCCCAAATTGAGGTTGAATCACCCAAAATTCCCAAAAACCTAACTCTACCCAAAACCCCTAATTTCTACTTTAATTTTAGGATTTTAGGCCTAGAATTTAGTGATTAATGAAAGAAAAATGGAAGAAATAGATGTTAGGAAGCTTACTCAAGAGGCTATGGAGGAAGAATTGGTCTAAGGCTCATCAATGGGGTTTGAGGAAGAAGAGAATGGTGAAAATGTGAAAAATTCCGTGCTAAGTATTCTATTTTTGACCTTTAAAATAACTGGACGAAATTGCCCTATGCGATCGCGGAGAAAGGGTTGCGATCGCATAGAGGTCTGGGTCTTGGTCAATGCGATTGCGGAGGGACTATTGCGATCGCGGAAGTATGTTGGCTCAAGCTCTGCGATCGAGAAAGGTTTATGCGATCGCGGAGTGTTAATCCCCTAGCCCCACCTGACTATACTGATCCACTATGCGATCGCGGATATAGAGATGAGATCGCATAGTGTAACCCTGCTACCCCTCCCAGCTACTCTATGCGATCGCAAAAAGGCTCATACGATCGCATAGAAGAACTCTTCAGACACCAGAAACAACAGTAGATACCAGATTTTCTAACCCTTTCGCACTCCGTTAGCTACCCGAAACTCACCCGAGCCCTCGGGTTTCAAAACCAAAAATATACACGACTCCCAAACCATCACACAGACTTATTAATGCTTTTAAATCACCAAAATATCATCAAAACCATCGAAATAAACCTCAAAACTCTTAGAATTTTCTTAAAACTTCATAAAGCTTAATTATTCCGATTTTGATCCGAATCACATCATTTCAAGTCCGTTTTACACCAAATTTCACAGATAAGTCACATAAAATATATTAAACCTGTTCCGGGCTCCGGAATCATAATACGGTCCCGATAACACGGCTTTCACATAATCATTCATTTTCAGAAACCTTTATTATTTTCTGAAAATAATTTCCTTCAAAAATTCATTTCTCGGGCTTGGGACCTCGGAATTCGATTTCGGGTATACACCCAAGTTCCATATTTTCCTACGCACCCTTCGGGACCGTCAAATCACGAGTCCGGTTCCGTTTACCAAAAATGTTGACCAAAGTCAACTTTACTCAATTAATAATTATAAAAACAACTTTTCATCAAGTTTTCACATCAAAGCTCCCCGGCTGCACGCCCGGGCTGTGCATGCATATCGAGGTGAGATTAACGGAGGCTTTCGGAGCCTCGGAACACAGATATAGCTAAAATTTCTTAAGATGACCTTTTGGGTCATCACATAGACACACACACAGAGACACTTCAATGTAATACTATAACGTGTGTGTATATATATATATATATATATATATACACATATATAGTATACGTTAGTGTGTGTATGTATATAACATTCATTCATCACTGGGTTATAAGTTGATGAATCAATCGTACAACGAAGCGTATAATACACACGCACACACACACACACACACACACACACATATATATATATATGTATATATATATATATATATCTTATTATAGTATATGTTAGTGTGTGTATGTATATAACATTCATTCATCACTGGGGTTTATATATATATTATTATAGTATATGTTAGTGTGTGTATGTATATCACATTCATTCATCACTGGGTTATAAGTTGATGAATCAATTTACAAGTGTATAAATCCCTAAAATCACCTGACCCTGTGTTACTAGCGCTTCATGTATATATATATATATATATATATATATATATATATATAAGAAAATGAAGCGTTAGGAACACATGATCGGGTTATTTTAATGAGGGATTGATACATATATACGGCTATCAATTTTTTTTTTATTGCTTATAATATTTAAAAACTAAAAAAGAAGAAAAAACAATTTTATTTTGGTAATAGCGACCAACGTTGGTCGCTATTTTCAATTTAAATTTTTTTAATTAACGACCAATGTTGGTCGCTATTATTGGTCAAACAGTCAAAACTTATATACAGACCAAAAATAGCAACCAAAGTTGGTCGCCTTTTCTAATTTCAGAGACAAAAACGGGTTGCCCCCCCATTTCTCTTATTTCCTCCCCCAAAAATTCCCCAACTCTCTCTTTCCCTCCCCTTCTCTATNCGCCTGACCCACTGCCTCGCCGCCACTGCTCGCCGAACCACCGCCCCCCCCCTCTCTCCTTCTCCACCTAAAAAAAATCAAGGTTAGAGTTATAACTTTGAATCTTTAATTCTTATTTTTATTGTGTGTGTGTGTGTTACAATATTTGATGTATTGTAGTTTATTGTTTCAATTAGTATTTCAGTTCCTTGAACATTGTATTTTATTGACGATTAGGGTTTAGGTCTTGTTTTAATTAGTTTTGTTAATTAGGATTAGGGTTAGAACATTGTATTTTATTGACGATTAGGGTTAGAACATTGTATTTTATTGACGGTTAGGGTTAAAACATTGTATTTTATTGACGATTAGGGTTAGAAAATTATATTTTATTGACGATTAATAGTGTAGGATGTGTCCTTTTTATTTATTGAGTTAGTTCAACAACCTTTGTGAGTTATTTATTGAAATTTTAGTTTGTATTTTCTTGATAGTTTAGTTAGAATTATACTTTGTATTGTCTTGGTAGTTTAGTTAGACATTAGGATATGAATTGAACCTTTAGGATATGAACTTTTATATGAATTAGACTTTTAGTTTATGTATTGAAATTTTAGGATATGACTTGAGCCTTTAGGATATGAAATGAAATTTTGGGATATGACTTGAACTTTTAGGATATTAACTTTTGTTGATATGAATTGGACTTTTAGTTTATGTATTGAAATTTTAGGATTGAAATTTTAGGATATGACTTGAAATTTTAGGATATGAATTGAAATTTTAGGATATGACTTGAACTTTTAGGATATGAATTGAAGTTTTAGTTTATGTATTGGAATTTTCATTTATGAATTGAAATTTTAGGATATGAATTGAGCCTTTAGGATATGAACTTTTGTATGAATTAGACTTTTAGTTTATGTATTGAAATTTTAGGATATGACTTGAAATTTTAGGATATGAATTGAGCCTTTAGGATATGAACTTTTGTGGATATGAATTGGACTTTTAGTTATGTATTGGAATTTTAGTTTATGAAATGAAATTTTAGGATATGAATTGAGCCTTTAGGATATGAACTATTGTGGATATGAATTGGACTTTTAGTTTACGTATTGGAATTTTAGTTTATGAATTGAAATTTTAGGATATGAATTGAGCCTTTAGGATATGAACTTTTGTGGATATGAATTGGACTTTTAGTTTATGTATTGGAATTTTAGTTTATGAATTGAAATTTTAGGATATGAATTGAGCCTTTAGGATATGAACTTTTGTGGATATGAATTAGACTTTTAGTTTATGAATTGAAATTTTAGGATATGACTTGAGCCTTTAGGATATGAACTTTTGTGGATATGAATTAGACTTTTAGTTTATGAATTGAAATTTTAGGATATGACTTGAGCCTTTAGGATATGAACTTTTGTGGATATGAATTGGACTTTTAGTTTATGTATGGAAATTTTAGGATTGAAATTTTAGGATATGACTTGAAATTTTAGGATATGAATTGAGCCCTTAGGATATGAACTTTTGTGGATATGAATTGGACTTTTAGTTTATGTATGGAAATTTTAGGATTGAAATTTTAGGATATGACTTGAAATTTTAGGATATGAATTGAAATTTTAGGATACGACTTGAACTTTTAGGATATGAATTGAACTTTTAGTTAATGTATTGGAATTTTAGTTTATGAATTGAAGTTTTAGGATATGAATTGAGCCTTTAGAATATGAACTTTTGTGGATATGAATTGGACTTTTAGTTTATGCATTGGAATTTTAGTTTATGAATTAAAATTTTAGGATATGAATTGAGCCTTTAGGATATGAACTTTTGTGGATATGAATTGGACTTTTAGTTTATGGATTGGAATTTTAGTTTATGAATTAAAATTTTAGGATATGAATTGAGCCTTTAGGATATGAACTTTTGTGGATATGAATTGGACTTTTAGTTTATGTATTGGGATTTTAGTTTATGAATTGAAATTTTAGGATATGACTTGAGTCTTTAGGATATGAATCGGACTTTTAGTTTATGTATTGGAATTTTAGTTTATGAATTGGAATCCTAGGATATGAATTGAAATTTTAGGATATGACTTGAGTCTTTAGGATATGAATCGGACTTTTAGTTTATGTATTGGAATTTTAGTTTATGAATTGGAATCCTAGGATATGAATTGAAATTTTAGGATATGACTTGGAATTTTAGGATTTAAAGTTTAGGATATGACTTGAAATTTTAGTTTATGAATTGAAAATTTAGGATATGACTTGAAATTTTAGTTTATGACTTGAACTTTAGGATATGACTTGAACTTTAGGATATGACTTGAACTTTTATTTGTATAGATGGAACATCGTACTTGGATGTAGAAGGGGTTGATGACTTTATTAGACATACAGTGGAACTTCCACCAAGAATAACTTAGACACAATACCTAGGAGAGTGGGTCTTCAATTGTTGTTCTCATTACCGACAATGATTTTGAAAAGGCAATGGCATGTTTTTCAAACAGTGATGGTCTAGGTAGGAATTTAACATTTCCTAAGCAGATAAAAGAAGAGGTTATAGAGGAATTCTCTACTTCATTTTTCAAGAGGAAAAGAAGTTTAATTGAGAGTGAGAAGGTTGATGGTGATGGAAAGTTGCCCGTGACTCATGATAGTTCTCATAAAACGGGGATCATAAGACTCTGTGATGACAAAGACAAAAGGAAGTTTTATTCTCAATTTTCTTCCAAGTGTGATCCGTACAAGCTTAATGGGATTGGTGATATTTCTTCGGATTCAGACAATGATTTGAGTGACAAAAGTATGGAAATGCTAATCACAAGAATTAAAGGTAAATCGTTTTTCTTTGAAGAGAAGGATGTTGAACTCAGCATGAACGCGATATGTGCACTCTATAGGCAGCAGATATATGCTGCCTATAGAGTGCACATATCGCGTTCATGCAGTTCAGCATTCTTCTCTTCCAAGTTGGTCGATTTTACCTTTAATTCTTGTGATTAGCATTTCCATACTTTTGTCACTCAAATCATCGTCTGAATCCGACGAAATATCACCAATCCTATTAAGCTTGTACGGATCACATTTGGAAGAAAGTTTAGAATAGAACTTGCTTTCGTCTTTGTCATCACAGAGTCTTATGATCCCTGTTTTATGGGAACTGCTATGAGCAACGGACAACTTTCCATCACCATCAACCTTCTCACTCTCAATTAAACTTATTTTCCTCTTGGAAAATGAAGTAGAGAATTCCTCTATAACCACTTCGTTTATCTGCTTAGGAAATGTTAAATTCCTACCTACACCATCACTATTTGAAACACATGCCATTGCCTTCTCATCATCATTGTCGCTAATGATAACAACAATTGATCAAAGACACACCCTGCCAGGTACTGTATCCAAGTTATTCTCTGTATCCAAGTTATTCTGTGTATCCAAGTCACCAGACAGCTTTATGATGCCAATGAAGCAAGATGAGCTATTCAATGAGACTCATAGTATAAAGAAGAAGAAAGAGACCGATCCAGAAAGGTGGGTCGAGGGTCGAACCTCGACTGTACATGTAAGTTTTTTACTTTTCATTAAGTATTTTGATTTACTTTTATATAAAATTTTAAATACTAATTCAATGTAATTTTTCTTATAGGGTCGCTTCACATCTGACGTGGAGTAATTCATATGCAGTCAGCCACCTAATGAGTCTGGCGAGGCAATCCAACATTCAGACGAGGATGCAAAAAGAACACTTAGTTTTCCTTTAGTACTCTTACATACTTTGTTAACTTAGTTTTGTTAGTTTAATGTGTTTTCCATTGAATTTTACGACCCTTGGTTTTAATGTTGTTGTTGTTGCTTGTAATAAGGAATTGGTTTAATGTTGTTTTTGTGTTGTTGTTGTTGGTTTTGTTGTTGTTGTCACTTGTAATAGGGAATTTGGTATGCTGGCAGGTGGTGTAGCTGCTAAAAGAGGTAGTTTCTGCCAAAATTATACCAAGAAAAGCGACCAACTTTGGTCGCTAATTAACCCAGATTTCCAAATTAGCGACCAATGTTGGTCGCTTATCTATACAAAAATATTAAATTCTTTAGGTTAGCAACCAGTCTTGGTCGCTCCACTGTAAAAAAATAATTATAAAATTAAAAGAAACGACCAACTGTGGTCGCTATTATCCAGATTTTAAAATAAAACATCTGGTTTACAGACCAAAGTTGGTCGCTATATTTTGAATAATAATAAATAAATAAATAACATAATTATTTATAAAGACCAACTTTGGTCGCTAAATTTATATTATTAAAATATTAAAGCGACCAAAGTTGGTCTCTATTTTTGATATCTCGATTATTTGGTCCTTTTACCTTAGAGACCAAAGTTGGTCGCTAATTAGCGACCAAAGTTGGTCTCTAACGTAAAGTGACCAACAGAATAGCGCCCAAGCCCTTTTGGTTTCCTTTTGGTCGCTTTTCTCTGTATAGCGACCAAAGTTGGTCGCTTTTTGTGGTAGCTATTTACCGGATTCTTAGTAGAGAATCACTTCAAGGAAGTATACACTACTGAACTTTCCTTTAGTATTAAAGAATCTAATCCAATAGACATAATTCCCCAACTCTCCAAGAATTGCTCTTAAACCAAACCCCTCTCACAATGTGAAATTAAGCGAGACATCAAATAATTCAAACCACTGAAGGCTCCAGAACAGGTGGCCTCCATCCAATTTTTTTCCAGCAGTTTTGGGATGACACCAACTGTGCAGTCATCAAAACTTGTATGAACGCCTTTTCTTTCTCCCATATTCCATCAGAGATTAACAACACTTTCATTACACTACTACCTAAAGTAAAAAACCTTGAGATGATCACTCATTACGGAACCATAATGCCTTTGCAACACAATTTATAAGACTATAACAAAAATCATTGTTAACCGTATCAGTGCCCCTTACTACACAAAATCATAAGCCCAAACCAATGTGGCTTATTCCTGGATGCAGGGCTACTGACAACTGCAAAATTGTCCAAGAAGTAATCCGCTCCTTCAATAAACATAAGGGTAAATATAGTCATATGATGTTGATAATCGACCTAGAAAAAGCTTTTGACCGTCTTGAATGGTCTTTCATTCGCTTTTCATTATTTAGTTTAAAGTTTCCTCCGAAACTAATTTCACTCATTATATCTTGCATCACCACTTCATCCATATTCATACTAGTAAATGGGAAACCTTCAACAACCTTCAACCCAATCCGTGGTATTAGACAAGGAGACCCCCTATCCCCATATCTATTTATCATCTACATGGAATCCCTCACCCGTTTTATAAATCAAGACATCATCCGAAACCTTTGGAACCCAATAAAAATTAGTTGAGTCTCAACAACCATATCCCACCTCCTCTTTGCGGATGACCTAATACTCTTTGCTAGAGCTGATAACAAAAATAATTTCTCCATCATCAATATTTTTAATAAGTTGACGTCAGTCTCCGGACAAAAGATAAACTTTGAAAAATCTAACGCCTACTTTCAAAAAATGTACCTCTAAACACCAGACACATTATTGTAAACTCACTCAACATCACCCATCACCAAAGTTCGCAAACTATCTAGGATTACCCATCGCCAACCTCCAACCAAAGAGTGTCAACTACCAATACATCATAGATCGTATGAATAACCAGCTTCAAGGTTGGAAGGAAAAATTATTCTCACTAGCAGGGCGTGCTACTCTAATAAAAATCACCCTAGCCACAATCCCTAATTATGCAATGGAAACAAACATCATACCAAAATATTGTACAGAAAATATGGATCGTATTCAACGCAACTTTCTCTTGGGATCCATGAAAGATAAAAAAATAATTCACCTAATAAACTAGGAAAATTCCACAATGCCTAAAAGCTGGGGTGGATTGGGTATCACAAATGCGAATGCGAAGAACTCAACCCTTCTCTCTAGCCTCACTTGGCGATTCATTAATAATCCAAACCAGTTATGGGTTAGAATCCTGCAGGAAAAGTACAAAGCACGCCAACCGCTAAATGATTTTACTAAAATACCCAATGACTCCTCCATTTGAAAAAGCATTTCCAAAAATTACCCTCTCTTCAGAAAAGGAATAGCCTGGAATATAGGAAACAGATGCAAAATCAGGCTTTGGGAAGATAACTAGATTGTGTCCCATGACTCTCTTAGGTCACTTATCCAAGGACCCCTTACACAAGCAGATACTACAAAAATAGTTCAGAACATCCTACTCCCCAACAATCAATGGTATCTTTCCAACCTATCAATACAAACAACCCACCAACATTATTCAACGTATAAATCATACTTATATCAAACAATCTGACCCTAAAAATGACATATTCTTCTAGAAAAATAGCAACTCGGGTTAATAGCTCACAATTTCTTCTTACAAGCCTCTAAAACAATTCCTCTAGCCCAATCCCACCAAACCCCATGGATATGGAAAATACATGCTTTGCATAAAATAAAATACTTTATGGTGGCTCATTGTAAATAACAAATTACTAACTACGGACAACTTATTCCATCGCAACATCATCACTAACAACAATTGTGCATCATGCCCAAACACTATCGAAACAACAAGACACATTTTCATAGATTGTCCAAAAGCAAATCAATGTGGGATTATTTCAACATTCTCATTTCCTCAATCCCAGTGATATCTACACTCATTTCACTCTGTACACCAACTACAACTTACCTCCTCTCGAATAATAAAAGACTACCAAAATACATTTTGACCCCCATTATTCTTTGGTCTCTATAGAAAAATAGAAATCAAACACTATTTCGGAGTACTTCTAACCCAATTACTCCCGCTGACATCATCTACCAAACACTAGAATATGCTCACTTAGTGCAAAATCAACACAAAAAGCCTTGCTACGCACAAAAAAGAATATCAAATGGCAACCTCCTCCACATGTTTTTTATAAGCTTAATATTGATGGTGCTTACGATGAAAGCACAAATGCAGGAGGGGGAGGTGGAATTATCTGAAACCACAACGGAGAGTGGATTATTGGGTATGTACTCACAATGACACCCACTCTGCCATACATATGAAAATTTTGACTTTTTACGATGGTCTAAACCTGGCACACAGTCATGCATTACTTTCACTGATTGTGGAAACTGACTCACATGTATTAATACAAATGTTATCTTCAGTTAATCTAGCATCTTCACACATATTAATAGATTTTAGGCATCTAATGGAGAAGTTGGGCAACCCTCAGGTGGGCCATATCTTTAAATAAGCCAATGATGCTGATGACAAACTGGCCTGCCATGGGAAAGGCAGAGTTATAGATTTACAAAGACAGTTCATGATCTTTGTTCCCCTTCCCCTTTTATTTTAAATGTATTAAATGAAGACATCTATGGAACTGGAACTACTCGCTCAGTTACCATCTTGTAATAAACTTCTGTGTTTTTAATAAACGTTCCTTCAGTTAGCAAAAGAAAAAATGTGGCCTAACGTGGATGGCCTAAAGTAATGGCATTAAGGTGCTATATATTTTGTTTATGCCTTTTTTTTTAGGATTATTATGTTCAGTATATTTTAAGGTTATTTTAACCCACCAATATTGTATTTGTACTTTTACAATAATACACACACACACACATATATATAAATTAGTTATCGCTTTCCACCTAAAATAATAAAAATAGAAATAAAAATTTTTGGGGAGTTCAGAGGAAAATAAAAGAATACCTAGACCATGCTATCTATCATTGTCGTGCATGGCATATTGGCAATGCTATCAGATTTTTTGTCTAAGGGCATACCATTTCAGATGAGTTTCTTTTATGTAAACTATGGAATAAATAGAAGTTATTCAACAAATAAAGAGGCTACACATGCAAATATCAAATTGTTTTTTTTCCTTTGCTTAATGGAGAGTTGCTTTGATAAAACTAAAGTACAAAATTACATGTGATGTTCAGAATGTGAAGAGATATTATCAATTACATCAAAATCTAATTGCATGAGAGTAAAAGAGGGGGTGGGGGGTCTTAAAAAAACAGGAATGTTTGCGGGGATAAACTTATATTTGTTTTTTCAAATTTTGCTAGTGCCCCATCCACTCCATTGCCTTCTCTAAGCGTGTGGCTAAGTTGTTGTACGTTGAGTTCCTGGATCATTGACCTACAAGAGGAAATAAAGTTGTAAGTATTTTGGACTACCAGCTTGGAGCATTTGGAGTAAAACCTGTGAGACAATTTCAATAATTAGGGGATGAATGCTTCGATAAATAGCAATAGTTAGGCCATGGTAAAGTGTCAGAAGTTCATCTTGTAGAGCACTTGTGTATGGTATATGCTTTGCAAAACCATAAGTCCATTGTCCCGTGGAATCACGAAGAACTCCTCTTGCTGATGATTTGTTTCGTAGTACTCGTCTATGTTATGTTCGTAATGTGATAGTTCAGGTTTGTCCCACGAGGTGAAATCCCTCTCAGATTTGGTTTTATTGCTAGGGATATTTGTTAAGTAATTTATTTGGGTTGCGAGTGAGAAGGGGCAGGGTCTATTAGGTGATTTTTTTTGTTGAAATGACTATTGTTACGGTTTAAACAAATTTGCCATAGTAAGATGGTTGTTAGGATAAAGGAGGGTATAGTAGTTTTGGGGTTTATTGGAATTAGAGTATGAGAGGTGCATAGTTTATGTAACCAGTGCCTGAGATTGGATGATGGTGTTTTTATACGAAGGTGTGTAACGACCCGGCTGGTCGTTTTGAGCATTTTTATTTCGCTCGGTAGTTTGGGGGCACAAGTAGATCCGTATGATGTATTAGGACTTGCGTGCAAAATTTGAGGCAATTCGGACGTGGTTTGATAGGTTTCGGCGTCGTTGGCGAATTTTGGAAGTTTACAAGTTCTTAGGCTTGAATTCGAGGTTGATTTGGTGTTTTGGTGTTGTCTTGAGTGTTCTGGAGGTTCGACTAATTTCGGGTAGTGATATATGACTTATTTGAATTATTGGTTGAGGTCTCGAGGGTCTGGGGTGAGTTCCGGATAGGTTTGGGTTGTGTTGCGCTCGTTTTTCTTATGTTTTAATGTCGTTTTACAAGAATAAATGATATCATATTTAAATAAATGAGCTCCAATTTCTGTTTGAGTGAATCATTAGATCCGTATCGTAATTACAGACCCGTATAAAAAAGAATCGTCGAATTTGGACATCGTATGAGGATTTTATGGTCATTTTACTAAGTTGCCAGATTTTTCAGATTAATTATGAAATTGCCACTGACGGCATACTTAAAATCTGCACTATTTGCAAATATTAAAACCTAGATATCTCATTCAAAATAAGGTCAAAATGAGTGATTAAAAAGCCTAACTTGACTAGAATTTTACAAGGAATCCATTGGAGGCATAAAAAGCGAGTTTCGGGATCATTTGGTATGAAAAATGAGGTAGAATAGCTGGCAGCAAAATATATAAAACAAGGATTTGTTCATTCGGTAATAAATATTTGTCTGTTCGATTATGCAGATGGTCGTATTTTGTTGTTAGGATGTTTGTCCAAATTGAATTATTAGAATGAGTGTAACGCCAAAGAAGGCATGTTAGTATGACTTTATTTTTTTGGATTAATTTTTGGATCCCCAACCCCCCTTCCGACCTAGGAGAGGTGATTTAATCCCGATTTATTAAGTGAATTCTACGCTTTTTTGGTAGGTTAATCCCCATAGGAAGTTGCGTTTTAGGAGATCTAATTTCTGGATTAATTTAGGTGGTAAAAAATTGATTTGCATTGCATATATAGGAATTGAATTTAGCACTGATTTGATTAGGGTAGTCCGTCCCGCTAGGGTGAGGAATTTTGGATCTCTATCCGGATAGTTTTGTGGTAACTCGATCAATAATGTATTGGTAGCCTGATGTCTTAGGTTGATCGGGTGTAATTGGGACTACTAGGTATTTGCCAAGGTTAGTGGAAAAAATAGTTTTGATTTGTGGAAGTTGATTCTTTATCCATATTTTGCACTTAATTGGTGGAATACTTCAATTATCGTAGAGGTGTTAGAAGTAGTTGCTTCCTCTAATAGAATGAGGTCATCCACAAACATTAGATGTGAAAGGGGTTGTGCATTTCTATTTAGTCAGATTGAGGTCCACCAATAAATGTCTACATTATGCTCAACTATGCGGGATAATGATTCCATACATATTATGAATATATAAGGTGATAGAGGATCTCCTTGTCTTATACCTTGAGAAGGTTAAAAGAAGGGAGTTTGTGTGCCATTGAGTATGGATATGGAGAACGTTGTGACACAAGACATTATGAGGTTGATTAAGAGTAGAGGAAAATGTAAGTGATGTAGGGAGAAACAAATGAAGGACCATTCTAAACAATCAAAGGCTTTTTCAAGGTCGATTTTATCATCATGTTCCCCATTTTGCCTTATTATTTTTTAAAGGAGTGGGTGATTTCCTGTACGAGGATGATATTGCTGCCCTACGGCCTTTTAGGAAGCTTCTTTGGGTTGGGTTGATTAATTTAGGCAGGAAAGGTCTAATTCTGTTAACAATAATTTTAGTAATAATCTTATATATAGTGTTGCAGAGACCAATTGGTCTATATTGAGTAATAGACTCTGGGAAACTTGTATTAGGTATCAAGATGATATTAGTCTTATTTATTTCGGGTGGAATAGTGGATGTATGGAAGGCTTGTTGACAGGGGCGGATTACTGCTTGCTTGGTTTCCGACAAAAATATTTGGAAGAAAATGGGGTGTAACCCATCCGGGCCTGGAGCTTTAAGTGGTTTAAAGGAGTTCACTGCCTTGGTGATTTCTAAAATAACTAGAGGTCTGTGGAGTGGTTGAATGTCATCATTTGTGAGTGAATTTAAGAGGGTAGGTATATATTGATTTTGGCATTGTGTTAATTGGGTAATAAATAGATTTTGGTAGTATTTGAGAATTGTATCATGGATGGTTTTGATGTCAAAGGTCTAATTACCTACTGAATCATGTAGGCTTAGGATTCTACTACGTCGACGTCTTAGTGTTGTGGAGAGATTAAAATAGGCCGTGTTAGTATCTCCATCATATAGCCATTGGAGGCGTGATTTTAATTTCCAATACTCTTCCTCAATTCGTAGTAAGTTGTTGAAATCAGTGATTAGTTGATTCTCTAGGTTATAGTGGAATGAGTTTTTGTTTTGTGGTTTCATATTTTGTAATCCTTTTAAACGAGCAATTAAAATATTTTTATTGTAAAAGATATTTCCAAATGTATGAATATTCCATTGATTAGCTAGATCAGTGAAGTTTTGTCCTTTAGAATAATCATGTTCATTTAGCCATGTATAGGTAACAGTATCGGGAAATTGGCGGTGTTGAAGCCACATTGTTTCGAATTTGAAATTTGATGGTGGTTTGGAAAAATATTTGGTTAAATTTAAGATTAGTGGGCAGTGATCGGAGTGAGTGCATGGTAAATATTTAACAGTTGAATCTTGGAATAGTTCTAGCCATTTATTGTTACCATAGGACTTGTCTAGTCTTTCCATAATAATTGATTTTTGGTGACTTTTTTTTGTGATCAAATTTTGGCTTACTAGTCCATGTGAATCTACGTCCTAAAATTCCTAGGTCTATCATTATAAAGTTACTAAGACAATTCTTAAATTTTGAGGATCTTTTTATATTAACGGGGGCTCTACCAAGTTTCTCCTTAGAGGTGGAAACCTCATTAAAATCACCACATCGTAGCCATGCACAATTATAGTGGTCATGCACAGTTTGTAGGTTATTCCATAGCAATTGTCGATATGTAAAATTATTACTAGCATAAACTAAGGATAGAAGCCACGTAGGTGATTTTTTTACCTGGACAGAAGCATGTATCTCCTTGCTTGTGACTGCTAATGAGTTAATACCAATTCGTGAGCACGCCATAAAAGTAATATTCCACCTGATTGACCTTGTGCTGCTACTTGGATTAAGTCAGTGTTATTAAACTCAGTGAGAAGATCAGTGTGATCTGCCATTTTTGTTTCTGTAAGGCATAGGATGGATGGATTTTTCCATGTTAGCAAAAATCTGAGGTTCCGGCAGAATTCTTGATTATGAGCTCCCTGGCAGTTCCAAAGCATTATCTTCATTAGTCCTTCATGGTGTGGAATGATCCCTTCCAGAGCCAGTGAAAGTTCCAAATGCATTAGCAAGTGTGGGGGATTGTAAAGAGCTGCTGGTAATAGATTGTCGTGCAAAGTTGGGATCATGAGTATCACGTATCTCTTCTCCAAGGAGAAGGAGTCTAGGCATATGTTCAACGAGGTTTTCTAGAGATTTGAGGGGATGAAAATGAGGTATTCTTTTTCTATGTTTCCTGACATGGAGATCGTCAGGAAGTCGTTCAGTTACATTGATTCCATGAAAGTCTCCGACAGGTCATTGTCTTCTTCTGCTAGTTGGTGATTTTCTTGGTGTGGAGAAGGTAGTGGTGAGTTGGTATTGTGATTGTCGATCACGTGCTATTGCATTGTCCCTAGCAGTGGAGGATGGGGAAACTCCACTGGTTGATGAGGTGGTAACCATGGATAGAAGTTGTTGTGTGAGGGTGTATTCCGGTAGGGACGATGGTGAGGTTCCTGTGCTTGCCATTGTAGATAATGAGTGATGATTTCCTGCATCTGCCAAATGGTGATGTCTTGTTGATGAATTAGGTTCAAGACTTGGTCTTGTTGTGCTTGGTTTGGAATCCCCTCTTGAACTGAGAAAGTCATCTCCTCCGATGTTTCCAATAGGAGCGTGACATGGTTTTGTCGTAGTTGTAGGTCTATTGGTGGTTGTTGGTGTATGGTAGATAATTGTTGTGTTGGGGAAGACGGAGGTTGATGCATGAGTGGGAGGATTGGTTGCATTGTTGTCCACTGGTGTGCATGGGTGGGTTGATGATGGATAATTACGTGTCGAGGAGGAAGGTGAATGTAGTGGTTGATATGGACATTGTTGGTGTATCTTCTGTGCCTATGATGATGGTGATGATTCTTGTGGTTGTGTGATCGATACATTGTGATTTCTTGTTGAGGAGTTGGCAACATGAGTTGAGGCTTGAGTTGTGTTAATGGTAGAGTTTGTTAGAGTGGTATTTGAAGAGTCCCTTGGGGTGTGAATGAATGTTGTTTCAGCGATTGGTTGATGGAATAGGCTATTGTTATTGGTTGGGGGAATTAGGTTGTTCACAGGCAGTGGCGTGCCGTGTGGTATTGGAGGTGTAAGGTTAATGTGAGTAGGATCTGAATGAAGTCTCTTTTAAGTGTGATGATGGTGAGGCAGAAAAATGTGAGAGGGGGGGGGGTGTTGAGATATGGTTTGGAAGGTTTGTGGTATAGGTGTTGTAGTAGGTTTTTGGTTTATCTATATTGCTTTAGTTACATGTAGAGTTTCTTTGGCATTTAGTTGATTGTGATCTTGCATATAAGTGTTGGTAGTAGGAATATGTGTGGAAGTGTCATGATGGTTGGTTTTTTTTAGGTAGTTTCTTGTTGCTATTATATTTAGGAGGTGAACGTTTGGACAGTATTTTACGAATTAGGGGGTGTAGGGGGGCTGAATGGTTACGATGATTATTTTCTTCTGGGTTAACAAGAGGCGTGGGTGTTGAAAATTGGAGAGGTGATGGTGGCCGTTTAGAAGGGATTGGGTTAGGGTTAATTGAGTGGGTTGTAGGTGGTATAGGTTCGGCATGCAAGGTTTTGGTTTTTATAGGGGGTGAGTCCGGTGTAGGTTTTTGCTTGGGGAGTTCGAATTGATTATTAAGAGGTATCTTATTGTCATGACCCCAAACCACCCTGGCCGTGATGGCGCCTATCGCGATACTAGGCTAGCCAAAACACTACTTATGGCATCAAAAAACTTTTCATTTAATTCATTACTAATCCTATATTTCATAAAACTTCCGTTTGAGCATTTCAAAAACAAGTAAACATAGGTAAAACATAAAACATATCCCGAATCTCGGAGTCACTAGTCATGAGCAACTAAAAGAAATACACGTATGATGCTGTCTATGTCGCGCCCCTTTTTTCCTCGCGAATATCGGGTTTATGACATTTTGGACAACTCCTTAAAAGGAATATGTTTAAGGAAGAGTCACCACCTAACGATTTTTATGGTGCGTTAGGGCACCTTGAGTAGTTAACTCATAAGTTTGCGCTACCAGAGATTGGGTAAGGTCTTGAAGTTATCCCAAGGGGAAGGTATTAGGCACCCCTCAGGATCCACAACTGTGGGTCCCGGCCAAATGGTTTCGTGAATTCAGACAATAACAAATAACAAACAAGGCTCACATAAGGGGGGATTGCAAACAAGTATAGATATCTTTTTTAAAGGTTGGAAAAAACCAAAGTAAAATATTTTGAGAAAATGTCCTAGGTTTGACGTAATACGGATCACATAAATGTAATACTCGGTATGTCACTCCTCAAAGAGGGGCTACACGTGGTATTAGCGCACCGGTCATCATATCCGTATTCTATCCTTCCCACCCCGCTAAGGTACGTAAAACGCGTGTGTTGGTCACGAAGCTTATTGCGTGCTATTACTCGTCCCGTCCTATCAGTCCTGGAGGATATTTAGGACCACTATTCCTATTGGGTAGGAACTAAGCTGAACCCCTAGGTTTAAAAGGATAAAATTCTATGCGACAAGTAAAAGAAACAGTTAGGACATACAAATATGGGGATACACATAAACAAATACATGGCTCATATATCCCTCCACAAATTGTGCACATGAATAGCACGACTCAAACACAAAGAAGTCTCAAGTTTCAGAACCTAAGGTAGGGTTCTAGGTATGAGTACAGTAGCAAGACAACGGGATTAATGAGTTTTAGAAGAGGTGTATGACCAATTTTAAACTATTGACTTATCTGTAATTAGCACGCAATGCACAGGAATAGTTTCCATTTTTACAGACGCAGATACCTAAGGATTGCCTAGGCGGGTAAAATATTCTAGTTACTGTTTTAGGGCATAGACAGAATGAACCTGTTTTATACTTAGATGATTATTTAAACATGTGGATGCAAATCCTATAAAGCAGGATATCTAAATGCAGGCAGAATGGATGCATACTTAAACATGCTTTCCTAAATGCACAAACAATTGCAGAAATTAGAGGCCATTATTTTAATGAGAATTTACTTATTAACAAAACATACAGAAGCGTGATTTAAGTTGCTGATCCTAGCACATGAATTCTGAGCGGTCATTGGTAATATATCTAATAAAGGATTTAAATATAGGCATGCTGAGAATAAGTTCCTAAAATAATATGATATCTAATGCAAATACTGGGAATTGATTATCATTATGAACCTAAACAGGATTCTAGATGTGAGGCATGAACATGCAGAGGCAGTATTATCATGACAACCATTTTTATATAGTTATTTAACTACAGACAGGATTTCTAAGTGGGACAGCAATATTACAACCTTTTACTGGTATTCAACATGATTTTCTAAGTGAGTATGCATGTGCTGACATGAATATACCTAAGAACATGATTTCTAATGCATGGCATATATATACCCTAAGCATGATATCGATTGCACACATAGTAAAGTAAATCCTAAGCATGGATTCTACCCGGATTTATACTAAACATGCATAATCCCAACCCTTTTCACTATCCAGCCCCAGAGTTGATTTTACACTTAATTATTACAGACCATTATTGCACAAATTACATAAATGGATAAGAAAATCAAGAAGTTACACTATAGGGTGCCTAACAGTAGGCCCAAGTACCAGATCCAACATGCCATATGCCATGACCTCTTGTAACCCAGGTGTGTCAGAGTTCCTAAGGATCTCAGGGGATCCCAGGCAGTGCTCACACCCAAGTTCTCAAGCAAAGGAATGAGTAAGTGTAGTGTGGAGTGCCAGCCTTGTGTGTCAGAGTTCAATGGGTACTCAAGGTTCCCAAGGCAGTGCTCACACGAAGGGGGCTGAATTTAGAGGCTAAGAGTAGTGGGACGTGCTTGTAGTTTAAAAAAGAGTTAAGTTTGAAAGTATCCTTGAAGTAACAGTTTTTGAAAATAACTTCAGAGGAAAATGTAAGAGTTTTATGAAAACCAGTTTGCAAAAGGAGAGAAGCAGGACAACCACAACTCAGTAGATATGCAGAGTTTAAGAGACAAACACAAACAAGGATAAGGAGTTGGGGACAAATAATTCACATGATAGCAGCAAAATAGAGTTACAGGTTTTCAAATAATTATAACATAGTTATCACAAAGCATCACATATTGTGGATTAGTATTAGGATCATATAACACTTAGATATCAAGGGTGTGCATGCTTATAGTAATGAAAGTCAGACAGATGATGCAAACACATAAGGAAATACTGGTCATGCTGAGACAAGAAACAGTAACCACATGACAAGAACAAGTGTAAGAGTCAAGCAGAGTCATAGTGAATCACATAAGGGGGAGAAGGAGACATACTAGACTAAAGGGAAAAGGAAATAATAGAGACATGCTAGTTGCATGGTTGACAATAGAACCATAAGTAAAAGCACAAAAGGAATAACAAGTATCTTAACATGAACTGAAACATATTGTCTTGGGATACTGTAAACTTAAATTAGGGACATACCAGTCAAGGGTATGGAATAGCAAAGTGCAGCAAGTATGCAGAACAAAGGAGAGCAGCAGAACAGTAGGATACAAATGCAGATGCAAGAGAGCAACAGTGATTACTCAGTTTTGGCTTTCAGCCGACTGAGTAGCCAGTAACTAATTTGAAGAGCAATAAAGGAGGCGTATGAAAGCAAAGAGAACTCAGAGCAATGTCAATGCTCTGAGTTTTGAGTATGCCTTAGTGATGTGCAGTGTATCAGTGTGTTCGTGTGTGTTATGCAAGAGAGGACAGAGTATTTATAGTGCTGAAAACGAGTGAGAAGAGAATAAAGTAAGAGTACATAATTATGGAAATAATAACCAATTAGTATCAATTAAAGACAATGGACTACTTTAATTAAGGAGTCGAGTTCAAACGGTACAAACACAATTAAATAAGGAAAAGAACCAACTGGTAAACTTATTTTATTATAATAGGGCAGCAAAAATCATATAGCATATAATAAAAGCCAAATACAGAATGCTTTTAAACAAGGAAAATATAAATTGCACATAAATAAGGTAAAACTCAATTTAGTTTTGAAAATTAGTCACAGAATCATGGGTGAGGCTGAAGGTCACAAAGAATCAGTGTTGATTAATGAAAACATCTTACCAATAAGGAAACAATTCAAAAATAGAAGCATAATTATAGGAGATACACACAAAACCATAGATTCAAAAGAATGTCACAACTTTGGCATAGAATCAGTGAAGTATTTAGGCAAATAATCAGACTTGATAATAAACACAATAGCATAAAATCAGAGAACTTTAAGCAAGGAATCACAGAACAATAGAGGATTAAACCTCTCTTAGTAACGAGAATCATATGAATGACTTTACAGGAAAACAAGCACACATAATCAAAACGGGCTACAAGAATTAGGGCTTTTAGCATAATAACTCAGAGAGCAATGAAACATAAACGAATCATTCAACATATAGTAGAAATCACTAGAATTAGAAGTAAAAACCGTTTTGAAAAAGGGGTTAAGAAACCCTAAATTTTTGAAATCGTTTAAAGATGGGGTTTTTCAAAGGAAAACGTAGAAAAGCTTCATAACACTGTAGATCTAGAGTAAATCTTAAAAGAAAAATGAAATAAAAAGGCTTAGGGTTTCGTGGAACCCAGAGAAGAGGAAGAACCTCAGAGATGGCACCGGCTTAGGCCGGAATGGTTGTGAATCATTACATAGGCTATAATTGCAAGTCATTGTAACTATACCCAAATGATGCCAATTTGGCTACTCTGTGAAATAATTAAATCCTAATAGGATTAAAAAATGATATATTGAGCTAGAAAATATTTTTAAATTATTTATGATATAGTTCATGAATAATTATTGAATATAAAATACTGAATAAATTAGAAAATAAATTAATAAAAATATGGAAAAATATGGAAAAATACCAATCATTATAAAAAGTGATTTTAGAAGGTGTATATGCAAATTTAAAAAATAATTTGGGGAAAAATTGGGTATCAACAGCTATCCCTCTTTACCTGAGAAGGATGAAAGAGTTGTCGGGTAAAGATATGATGGCCAATTTTGACCAAGTGAAATAGTTTGAAGACATTTAGGCCGCACCCTGGTTTCTGGGTTGCCTACATATCCTTGGTTTGATAGGAATCAGGCCGTATGTAGTTCAGGAGTCATCGTCGAAGTATACCGATGAAGTTTTAGAAGAACGAATGCAACGTATAGTGGATGAGTAAATGGCTTACGGGGATGGTTTAGGAGAACTGGATTGGGACCACTCCTGCCGGGATGACCGTTGCTTGCCGGATTACCTGCAAATAAATGATACAAGCATATATTTTGCGTAATTTTTAACATGATGCAAATTCCCGTCGGACCATGAATGTTGTCTTCGGACGGTTAAGGATGACGTCCTCAAACCATGATGTCCTGGGCCATGGATTGCTTGATGCAGGATTCGCAAGCCATGAAATGATGTTCTCTGGCCATGATTATGGTGGCTCCGATTCATGTCGGCTTTTAATAATTATATGCAAAATTGAAAAGGATCCTCAGGCCATGACATGGTGTTCTCGGGCTATGAGGATGGTGCCTCCGAGCGATGACGCCTTTGGATAAGTTGGCGATATTTCAGCCCATGAAGATGCAATAATATGATGCTGACAAGACAGAGCTTAGTCTTGCGTATTGAAGGTCAGAGCTTAGCCCGAACAAAAAGCAAAATAAATGGTGCTTGAGATAGCAATTATTCTCGAAAAGTAAAGCGGTGGCAGAGCTTAGCCTCGGAAGGCAGAAAGGTAGCCTTATGTAATGCAGGAGGAGACATCGCCTTAGTCTCGGAAGGCATAAAGGTAGCCTTATGCAGATGCAGATGGAGACAGTGCTTAGTCTCAGAAAGCAGAAAGGTAGCCTTATGCAGATGCAGATGGAGGTAGAGCTTAACCTCGAAAGGCAGAATAGTAGCCTTATGCAAGGGAAGGCAGAAAAGTAGCCTTATGCAAGAATGCAGATAGAGGTAGAGCTTAACCTCGGAAGGCAGAATGGTAGCCTTATTCAATGTACGGGGAGACAGTGCTTAGTCTCGGAAGGCAGAAAGGTATCCTTATGCAGATGCAGATGGAGGTAGAGCTTAACCTCGGAAGGCAGAATAGTAGCCTTATGCAAGGGAAGGCAGAAAAGTAACCTTATGCAAGAATGCAGATGGAGACAGTGCTTAGTCTTGGAAGGCGGAATAGTAGCCTTATGCAAGAATTAAATAAATGACAATAGAAATTCTTAGCTGATAATAGATTGTAGTGTTGTGATCATTGGGAGCGTTGTGATTGTGAAGCATGTGCGACGGGTTTGAGAATCGTGATTTGAACAACTTTTGTCCCTTGGGTGGACAATACGTTTAGGGATTTTGCAACCTTATTGCCTGCATTCAAAGAAAAATCGTGAGTTTTATAAGGGGAAGGTTAGTTCGTATCCCCGCGGACTTTGCTTGACATGTTCGGCTTGATCTGATGATACTTTCTGTATCATTGGAGTAGCGTTGCTAAAAAAAGCTATTTCAAGAACAAACATGCATAATTTTGTAAAAGTACAGTATAATGTATAATTTTAAAAATAATTTTGGGATGAACCGACGACCGTGACACGGTTCAAGACATTGCAACCTCTCCTGCTATCGAATTTTGAGGGTCCTCTTCAAAATTCTTCCCCAGTTTCAAATTGCAGGGGAAATGGAATTTTTATTGAATTGTGACCAAACCCATAGGGCTGCCTACGTATCCCCTCTTAAACGGGAATCAAATTAGGCATAGTTCAATTAATAAAGCATAAGGATTACACATAGTAACGTTTGACTGCATCTGAATTGATTTGTTTTGTCAAAACTTCTCCATCCATTTATGCAAGTATGAGGGCTCCTCCTGTCAGAACTCGGTGAACCATGTACGGACCCTGCCAGTTAGGAGAGAACTTCCCTTTGGCTTCATCCTGATGTGGAAAGATGTTCTTTAACACCAGTTTCCCTGGTGCGAACGATCTTGGCTTGACTCTCTTGTTGAAGGCTCTGGATATTCGGTTCTGGTAGAGTTGACCATGGCAGACTGCATTCATTCTCTTTCCGTCTATGAGGGCTAAATGCTTATAACGGCTTTTTACCCACTCTGCGTCGCTGAGCTCAGTTTCTTGTATGATTCTTAGGGAAGTAATTTCTACCTCAGCAGGAATGACGGCCACTGTACCATAAACTAGCATATAAGGAGTTGCCCCGGTTGATGTACGGACTGTGGTGCGATATCCCAGTAAGGAGAATGATAACTTCTCATGCCACTGATTGTGCTTTCTATCATCTTCCTTAATATCTTCTTGATATTTTTGTTGGCGGCTTCTACACCTCCATTCATCTGAGGTTTGTAAGTTATGGAATTCTTGTGTCTGATCTTGAAAGTTTCACACATAGATTTCATCAGGTCGCTGTTGCGATTGGAACCATTGTCGGTGATGATTGACTCGGGAATTCTGAATCGGCAAACAATACGATCACGGACAAAGTCTGCCACGACTTTCTTAGTTACTACTTTGTAGGAGGCTGCTTCGACCCATTTAGTGAAGTAATCAATGGCCACCAGAATGAACCTGTGTCCGTTGGAGGCGGCAGGCTCGATTCTTCCATTAACGTCCATTCCACAAGTAGCGAACGACCACAGTAAGCTTGTGGCATTAAACTCGTTTGGAGGTACCTTTATCATATCTGCATGTATCTGATATCGGTGGAATTTTCGGACATACTGAATGCAGTCTGTTTCCATAGTCATCCAAAAATAACCAGCTCGGAGTATCTTCTTTGCCAAAACAAAACTGTTCATATGTGGACCGCATGTCCTAGCATGAATTTCTTCTAGTAGTTTCGATGCTTCCTTTGCTTCGACACATCTTTAAAATCCTAAATTGGGAGTCCTCCTATACATGATTCCTCCGCTGTGAAAGAAGTTGTTGGATAGTCTCCAAAGTGTGCGTTTCTGAGTATGATTTGCAAGCTCTGGGTACTCTCATTTTTTCAAATACTCCTTGATATCATGAAACCAAGGCTTTCCGTCTGCTTCTTCTTCGACATGGCATAATAAGCTTTTTGATTATGGATCTTTACGGGAATAGGATCAATAAAAGTCTTGTCCGGATGTTGGATCATTGAGGACAAAGTAGCCAATGCATCGGCGAACTCATTCTGGATTCTAGAGACATGCCGAAATTCTATCTTCGTGAACCTCTTTCTCAATTCTTGCACGTGGTGCAGGTACGACAATATCTTGGAATTCTTGGTCGCCCATTCTCCTTATAACTGATGTATCAGCAAATCTGAGTCACCAATCACTAACAGCTCCTGGATGTTCATGTCAATGGCCATGTTGAGCCCCAGGATGCAGGCCTCATATTAAGCCATGTTGTTGGTGCAGGGGAACCTGAGTTTGGCAGATACCGGATAATGCTGACCAGTTTATGATATTAGGACTGCTCCAATGCCGACTTCTTTGAAGTTTGCTTCTCCATCGAAGAACATTCTCCAATCGTCATAGGATTCAGCAATGTCTTCTCCTATGAATGATACCTCTTCATCAGGAAAATACATATTTAGGGGTTCGTATTCTCCGTCCACGGGGTTCTCAGCAAGGTGGTCTTCTAGTGCTTGTCCCTTGACTACATTCTGAGTCACATAGATAATGCCGAACTCACTCAGTAGGATTTGCCACTTGGCTAGCTTGCCGGTGGGCATAGGCTTCTGAAAGATGTACCTCAATGGATCCATTCTCGATATGAGGTATGTAGTATAGGCACAGAAATAGTGCCTCAGTTTCTAAGCTACCCAAGTCAAAGTGCAGCAGGTGCGTTACAATAGAGAATACTGGGCCTCGTAGGGAATGAATTTCTTGCTGAGATAATAGAATGCTTGCTCCTTTCTCCATGTTTCGTCGTGCTGCCCGAGAACGCAACTGAAGGCTCCATCTAACATTGCAAGGTAGAGTAGAAAAGGTCTATTTGGCTCAGGTGGTACTAGGATTGGCGGCGTTGACATGTACTCATTGATTCTGTCGAAGGCCTTTTGGAAATCATTGGTCCATTTGGTTGCGGCGTATTTCTTCAGCATCTTGAAGATCGGCTCGCATATAACTGTAGATTGTGCTATGAATCAGTTGATGTAGTTGAGACGTCCCAAGAAACTCATCACGTCTTTCTTGTTCCTTGGCGGTGGTAATTCTTGAGTCACTTTCACTTTCGACGGATCAAATTCTATCCCTCGACGGCTGACAATGAACCCAAGCAATTTACCAGCAGGAACCCCGAATGCACATTTTGCGGGATTCAGCTTCAGATTGTATTTCTGCAACTTATTGAAGAACTTCCTCAAGTCTTCTATGTGATTGGTGGCTTTCTTGGACTTGATAATAACATCATCCACATATACCTCGATCTCCTTGTGAATCATGTCGTGGAAGATGGTGGTCATAGCCCTCATGTAGGTGGCCCCCGCATTCTTCAAGCCGAATGACATCATCTTGTAACAGTACACTCCCCACGGCGTAATGAAAGCCGTTTTCTCAGCATCTTCCTCATCCATCCAAATCTAGTGATAACCATCAAAGCAATCCATGAATGATTTTAGTTCATGCTTGGCGCAATAGTCAATCAGGATATGTATATTTGGCAAGGGGAAGTTGTCTTTCGGACTAGCCCGGTTGAGATCCCGGTAGTCGACACAGACTCTGACCTTCCCATCCTTCTTTGGTACTAGCACAATGTTGTCTAACCATGTCGGGTACTCAACTACCCTGAGAACCTTGGCGTAGATTTGCTTGGTAACTTCTTCCTTGATTTTCAAACTCATGTCGGGTTTGAACTTTTTGAGCTTTTGCTTTACCGGTGGACACATTGGATTGGTGGCAATTTTGAGCCACAATGGATGTACTTAGATCCGTCATGTCATCATACGACCAAGCGAATATGTCCTCACACCCTTTCAGAAACTCTGTATATTCTTTCTTTTCTGATGGTGACAAATGAATGTTGATGCGAGTCTCCTTGACGTTTTCCGAATCTCCCAGGTTGATAACATCAGTCTCATCCAGGTTGGACTTAGTTATGTTCTCAAAATTCTCAACTTCTTTTACAATCTCGTCAGGTATGTCATCTTCTTCCAAAACAATGTCCGTTTGTTGCGTTGTCTCGTTGCATGTCACAATCATCGGTTCATCAAGACAGGTAATAGTAATGTTGTATAGATAAAGTAGTAAGAGAAAAACAACATTAATAAATATTGCTTCATAAAACTTAAAAGAGTGTTTTTGATAAATCGAATAAATGTTTTTGAACATTTGAAGATCTTATTTGCATGAATTAAAAATGCGGAAAGAAGATCATTTAGTAAAAGACAATGAACACTGCTTGTTTTAGCCTTGCTACCCCAAGGCTCGTCGGGCTCTGCCTGTTCTGACGGTCCAATTCTTGAGGTACGTTCCTCTGCTCACAAACTGTATGGAAGGGCCTTCCTCTCCCTCCTCCTCGAGAATAACGCAGCAGTCCATATCACTGTCCTCCAGAAACAAGTTCCTCATTGCTGCAAGAGCTTCTTCTTCGTCTGATCCATAAATAATGTCGGCATGTTGCAAGGTTTGCTCCAGATGTGGTATTGGCTGCTCCAAAGGGTAATAAGGACCGCGCCAAGGTGGCGACCAGCTTTTGAATTCTTCCCAGGTGTATTCATATCCCAAACCGAAAGTAGTACCATGTTTCTTGAGGTTTATGGGTTTGGAGATCCCTTAGAGGTTCTTGCCGAGCCCTTTGCAAGGCTCGTACCCGCTCCAGCTTAGTATACTCTTAATTTTTCTATCCCACCATTTGTCTTTGTCGATAGCATTGACCTATTCAATGTGGTGGTAAGTTTCTCAACCCAGCTTCCTTCTTCCTTCAATCACCGAATAGTCTGACGACTGTAAATAGGGTTGCTACCATCGCCGTGAATAATCACCTCTTGATGGTTCCATTCGAACTTCGCTGCCTGATGTAGTGTCGACGCTACGGCCCCAGTGGCATGGATCCAGGGTCGTCCTAATAACAGGTTGTAGGACGCTGACACATCTATCACTTGGAAGTCAACCTCGAACCAAGTTTGTCCCATTTGCAGGCATAGGCTTATCTCACCAATGGTGGACCTTTGAGATCCATCGAAATCTTTCACATTGATTGCTCCATCCTTTATCTCATGCAACCCTTTACCTAGTTTCTTGAGCGTTATGAACAGACAGATGTTAAGACTGGATCCTCCATCGATCAGGATTCTAGTGATGAAATAATACTCGCACTGCACAGTGATGTGCAGTGCTTTGTTATGGCCCAACCTTTCAGGAGGCAGCTCGTCCTCATGGAAAGTGATCTTGTGGTTTTCCAGCACTTGGCCTACCATATTGGCCATTTCCCCACTAGTGATATTGTTTGGCACATAGGCTTCGTTTAATACCTTCAATAAAGCATTACTGTGTGCCTCAGAATTCTGTAGCAAAGAGAGAATGGATATTTGTGCCGGCGTCTTGTTGAGCTGGTCGATGACCGAATACTCCTTGTCCTGCACCTTCCTCCAAAGGTCGTCTGGACCTATCTCAATAATGGGAGGCCGATTAGAAGCCTGCTTGTTGGATTCGGCCAGATGTTCAGGGGTATAGACTCTACCAGTTCTTCATTCTTGACCTTGCCTTTCCTTCTCGCCTCGACTGTATAGTCCCAAGGTATAGCATTTTTATAGAAGGTTGGTGTGGTAGATATCGCCACTGTTATCGGCACGATCACCCTCACTTCGAACAGAACATGTGCCTTAGGTGGTAGGACTGCAACCTCAAATGGTGCGGGTGCATTTGCCGGAGGCAGAAACTCGACCTCAATTGGTACTGGTGCCTTTGCGAGCGGCGCTGCTTCAAACTCAAGAGGTATAGACATATTTACCTCAGCATCCTCAGGCGGTTGAATCTGGACTATGATTGGATTGAGAGTAACCGCTGGTTTCTTTGGGTCATTACCTTCCACGATCAAAATTGATCCCTCGGGATCCTAGTCGTCTTCTATTTCAATCATGTGGATGCCTCCACCCTTATGGTCTGGAAGAGGATTGTTGCGGACATTTGGAGTGGGTTCCTTTGCCACAATGATCTTGTTGTCAATCAAGGACTGTATCTTATCTTTCAAAGAATGACTTGTTCGGGGTTGACCCACTAAGAAGGATTCTCGGGGGTTACAACTCCGATGTGGATGACATAACCAGCAGCTTTGAGTTCTCATACAAGTGGTCGATGGGTTCGGCGATGGCGGTATACTGTTTTGGAGGTCTGCGATCAAAATTAGGACGAGGTCTAAGGAAGTTTTGGCGTGCAGGGGGTGATTGGTAATGGGATGGCTGGGAATTATAAGTGTGGTATACAGGAGCGGGTTGAGAGCATCTGGGCGAAGTAGGTTGATATGTCGGTAGTGGAGGTGGTTGGTAAGTTGGTGGTGGAGCTGATTGATAAGTTAGTGGTGGAGCTTGGCATGAGGGTGAAGGTGCTTGGTAATTTGGGGTCGGCTAGTATGTGAGTGGGGGTGTTGGGTAAGCTTCGTATTTGAGTGGGGATTTGGCTCTTTGTGCAACCATCACGGCTCCCACGTCCCTTTTCTTGGACACACCATCGAACTGTAAAGCCTTATTTGTGGCTTGCAAGGCTTCAAAATTCGTGACCATGCCACTTTTAATACCTTCTTCTATCCTTTCTCCCAGCTTGATAATATCGGAGATTGGTTCTCAATCACCATCAACCGTTCATAGTACTGCGGTTACTAAGCCCGGACGAAGAACTTGTTCATCTGTTCCTCCTCTAAGGTGGGTCTGAACTTAGTGGCTTCGGGTCTCCAGCATGTAGCATACTCGCTAAACATTTCTGTGGGCTTCTTCTTCAAATTCTGAATATAGAACACATCTGGCGCGTTCTCTGTATTAAATCTGAATCTGTCCATAAAGTCAGATGTCGTGCTCACCCAGCTTGACCACTTCTTGGGGTATTGGATGATGTACCAAGAAAATGCATCTCCTTTCAAGCTCCTCATGAAGAACTTCATGCGGATTCTTTCATCTTTCCCTACTCCAACTAGCTTGTCACAGTAAGTCCTCAGATGGACCCTTGGATCACCTGTACCATCAAACATTTTGAACTTAGGAGGTTTGCACCCCTCGGGCAGTTCGACGTCGGGATGTATGCAAAGGTCTTCATAGTTCAGCCCCTCGATTCATTTGCTTCCCTCAACGCCTTGAACCCGGCTGGTCAGCTTCTTAAGTTCCTTGGCCAAGTTCCTGATAAGCAGATCCTTTTCATCAGACTCCAGTGTGTATGTGATAGGCGGAGTGGAGTGTGGAATGGTCTCCACGTAAATAGGATTGTTATGGTGGCCTGGTGCATGGGTGTGGAAATGGTCATTTGTGGAGTTATGAGGTTCCGGGATAAGTAGTGGAGTGTTATTTGGAGTGTGTCAGGCATTGCATTACACTGGAAGAGTTTGGTTCTTTGGTGGGGTGTTGTGATAGTGAGCTGCAGGATGATTTTGCTATTTTGGAATGTTTTTGAGGAGGTGTAGGATTCGGGATGTTGACGTCTGAAACGTTGAGGGAGAATGAAAGGTTTGCCAGATTTCGAACCTGATCAAGCTCTTCTTGAAACTTTGACAACTTCCGTTCCAGTTACGACATAGTTTCATTCTGAACCTGAATACCCTGGCCATCAGTGGCCTCTACCCGTTCAACCACATTCTCATTTCTGATGTTGTCTGAATCTTCCATTTTCTTTTTGCCTTTGTTCTTGCCTTTGGGAGGACTAAGAGGAGGAGAGGGTGGAGGGACCCTGGATCTTGTAAGATAGGATGATGATTCTAGAGTGCACGAAATAACCTTTAGGGAGGGGAATAAATAAAGAAAGAAAACAATAAAACAAAAACAAAAGGTAGCCAAGTCAGTGAGGATTATGAAAAGTATTGCGGTATTTAAACACATAGTGCGGGAATGTAAAGTAGATCCTAATTTGGTGACCTCTTTGTGCCTGAGGTAGGCCTAGCGACAAATTGATTTTGAGAACTTAAAGTGCTAAATGCCTCATTTTATTGATAAGAAATAGACAAATCCCAAAACGATGCTAAGCAAACAAGAAATAAAGGTCACTAATGGCCATTGGCCTTATTACATCAACAAAACGGAGAAGGAAAATCCTATCTATTTGGTCCCAGAAGGACCTTCCCCAGACTCGGCATCCCTGATTCCCTCGAACAGCTTCCCCAACTCGCGAAGTCCCAGCAACAGGTATGCTCTGGCTAGATGTCCACCTTCGGTCCCTTCAGCCTTTTGACAATCTTCAACCCTTTTGAGGAATTTTCCTTCCAGCTCTACTATGCCTCGCTCCAAGTACCCTAGCCTTTTGTTGGTACTGATAGCCATGTCTTTCCATTCCTCAATCAGCTTCTTGTTGGACTCGTGTATCTCACGGTGTTCGCTCTCGCATTCACGGATCCTTTTGCGCAGCTTGTTGTGTTTGACTTGTGCCTCGGCCTTTTCATCTATAACCCTGTGGCCTTGAAAGAACCCTGGCTTTCCCAAACCGTCCCAATTTTCTTCCAACCAACCAGAATAGAAAGGGGTAAAACCGGCATGATATATGTCTGGCTCGATGGTGTACCTCTTTAATACAATCTTGCAGTGCCACATGTGCTGGGCCTGGCACTTGTGAGGACTATCATCATCTTGGAAGTCTGCTCGAAGATGGCTCATCTTGTCGACCCTGGGTATGGCTTGCTTCCTACCTGCTTGCCGCATAACTCGAATAGGGACGTAAGGGTATGTTCCTCTTAGACCAATCAGTATCAGGAATGGTGCATCTCTGGAACGGGCGATGAACTCCTCTGTCGGAAACCACTCGAACATCCATTGAAACCTGTTCTTCAGTCAGATTATCAAAGAGCTCGACCCATCCTTTGGCATTCTCAGGATGAGCGAACATGTCGGGGATGTAATTCATTCGTTTTGGATGGTGGAAAACAATGTGGTCATTCCACGCCCTTCGCTGAAACTCTTTTCCGTATTCTCCCTTTTGGAGATGTTCCATGAGCCAAAGCTGAAGTAGTAAATTGCAGCCTTCTAAATGCCTTGCTCCTCGTTGACACTTTTCCAAGTCTCGATATATGTGTGCAATGATCATGGGCACGATGCTGAAGTTTTGCCCACCAATCCCTTCCATTAGTGTCTTGGTTACCATGGCCAGCCTAGTATGGATTCTCTCGTTCTTCATTGGAAACACGATCAGACCCAAGAAACAAAACATGAAGACGAATACCCTACGATGGATGTGTCCCAAGGACGTGATGGCAAACTCGTCATGGTAGGTACGATATGATTTGCTGTGACTGTACCTTTCGTACAAGTAGTCAAAAGGGATGTATGATTCCTTTAAGCATACCAGTTCTGCATTCTTCTTCAAACCCATCATTTTAAGGAAACCTTTGCCTGTGCGGTTCTCAGGCATTAGTAGACCCGGGGTTTCCCAAACTAGACTGGCCAGTCCTCTTATCTCCTCTAGCAAAGGTGTCATCTCAATGTCCCCAAAGCGGAACACGACCCTTTCACAATCCCAGAACAGGGTAGCGGCCTCTATTATCATGTTGTTAGGCTGGATTTATAGGAGAGATGGTAGATTGCCCAAGTATTTTCTGACGAGAGCTTTGTCACTAGAGTGTAGATATTCCCACCAACTCAGAAGTCTTGGGTGCATATTGGAGACCATGCCGAATCTGGGGACTTCGTGCCTCATATTTCTGCAAGGAAAACAAGGTTAGGCCCTTACCCCCACCAGACTCGACTATTTAACATCAACAATTAGCATAAAGCATTTAGTTCTCCAAAAAAATGCACAGAACGTCATGATGTCTGTTTGGGTTTGGGAAACCCAGTGGACTTTGGACAGGGCTATCTAAAAGGCTATCGTGCGGACAACACTTTAGCTTGGCTAGGTTTGACCATGATGCATGCAATAACATAACAGAGTAAGGTTTCTATGGGGTTTTAGACTGGTACCGTCGAGCGGACGACTCAAGGGGGAAAGGCACGGAATCGTCAACTGCACCACTGATCGACTAGTTTTACCGCAAATAAGCCTTTCCGAATTTAGAGGGTGATAGTATAGGAAGGGCGCAACCACTCATCAAGCGTTGCTATAGTATTTGTTTGGCACAAGTGGAGTATGAATGTTGACTATGATTATGCAATAATAAGCATTAAAAGCATGTTGTCATGTATTTGCACGTTAAGAAAGCGGTAAATACAACAGTTATAATTTAACACGCTTACAAAGAAAAACAAAGAAACATGTCAGTTTTGTTTTTGGGAAGGAATAAATACTTGAAAGAGATCAACAATTAATTTCACATAAAGGGGAAAAAGGAAAGGGTGCAAATATCAAACAAAGCGTACTCAGACAAATTCACAAAGCGGTTTGTAATGGTAAAAGCCTATAATCCCCAGCAGAGTCGACATGCTGTTGTGCCCCACTTTTTCCTTGCAGAGATCGGGGTTTTTGACAGTTGGTTGAGGCAACTCGTTCCTTTTGGGAAAGGGGTTTGCATTTTTGAAGAGTCGCTACCTAACGATTTTGGGGTGCATTAGGGAACCTAAGGGGTTCATCTATAACTATGTTTGGTAACCAGAGATAGGGTAAGGGCTTGAAATTATCCTAAGGGGAAGGTGTTAGGCACCCCTCAGGATCCACAAGTGTGGTTCCCGGCCAAACAACTTTATTGTGAATTTGTACAATTTTAGCAAACAAACAAGTAGGGCTCAAGTAATAGGGGATTTAAGTCTAAGTACACAGATGTTCGAGAAATACAGTTAATGAAGAGCTAGCTTTTGAAAAGAATTACAATCTAAGCATATTTATGAAAAAAAAAAGTCAAGGGATGTCCTAGGTTTGTTTATAATATGGATCACATCAATGCAATACCCGACATGACACTCCTCGAAGAGGGGCTACACGTGGTATTAGCGCACCGGTCATCATTTCCATATTCTACCCTTCCCACCCTGTGAAGGTAACTAAAGCACGTGTGGGTCACAAACTCTATTGCATGATGTTACCCGTCCCTTTCCTATTAGTCGTGGAGGATTTTAGGACTTCTATCCTATAAGGGAGTTTTCTAGGTAGACCCTCAGGTTTTAAAGGTATAAAGTGCTAGGGCGACATATAATAAACAAGTAGGACTTGCAAATAAGGGGAGAGCATGGAAAACAGGTAAAGGCTCACATATACCTCCACACACATTGCACATAAACAACATGCCTCATACACAAATTAAAGTCCAGATTCAGTTCCTAAGCATGGTGTCTAAATGATGATAGCAGAATCAGATATTATTACATAACTTAGAGAGGAAGTCCTAATCAAGCTTGCCTACTGATTTTTAACATACTGATAGTCAACATAGTCACACAGAAAGACCTGGTTTTATTTCTTGTAGTTGATTACCTAAGGCTTGCCTAGGTGTAAAATAACATACAACAGTTGTACAGATTTGTTAAGGATTCCAGATTATCAATCCTAATAACATGTGATTCTAAGTGTTTACACAAGACTGACTGCCAGTTTATTAGAACAGGGGACTATTTCAGACATGTGTTTAGGCTAAGTGTAGTAAGCGAGTATGATCCTATTGCATGATGTCTAATGCAGCATGATAACTTAAACATGGATTTCTAAATGCATACGGGAACACATCATTATGCACAACTTCAGGAACAACATAGGTGATAGTTTTTAACAGGTTTAACAAGATCTCTAAGTGCGTAGGCATGGTAAAACATGATTGCAACTTTGTTAATACAATTATTCTAAGACAGGATTGCATTTAAGAACATGTTAACAGAATCATAGTACCAGTTTTTGTTATTATTATTAATTCTATGAACAAGATTTCTAAGTGAAGGCAATGCATGCTGATATGCTGAAAGAAAGCAGAGGTATGAACCTAAGTAACATGGTATCTAAATACATGGCATGCTTGACATGTTGTACCTAACCATGGTTGTTATTGCACATATAGAAATTAAACCTAGGAACATGATTCCTATCCTTACTTATACTATAGCATGCATATCCCCAACCATTTTCACTATCCAACCCAGAAGCATTTTTATAAATAATTGTTACAAGCCTCTGAATATAAATTACATAATTAAAAATAGGAAAAGAAGAAGCTAACTATAGGGAGCCTTCCATAATAGGCCCAAGTTTACAGATCCTCAATGCCATGTACTGTTTTATCACCTTATCACAATCCGGGTGTGTCAGAGGTCCCTAAGGACCTCAAAGGATCTTGGGCAGTGCTCACACCCAGATTTCATAGAAAAGATGGAGTAAGTGCAGTGTGGAAAGGCCAGCTCTCGTCTGTCAAAGTTCAGAGGGAGCTCAAGGGTCCCAAAGCAATGCTCACCCAAAAAGGGCAGAACCTAGTAATCTAAGAGTAAGTGAGAGTGCTCAATATAGTTTTTAGGAATTCAAGAGAATAGTTTTAAAACAATTTCGAATAGTTTTGAAAAAGAGTAAGCAGGAAATAGTTATGGAAAAGGGATTACTTGAAGTAGTCTTGTAAAACTAGGAGAAAGTAGTCTTAGTAAGACAAAAACAGATTGAGAAGAGCAGAGTAATCAGCAAACGAAGACCAAACTTAGGACCAAAACATGTTCAGCACCATACAAAGAACCAAGATAGGTTCAGCACCCAAGCTTTCACACAGGGGTAGCAGGGGTTGGGGAACACATAGATCACATGATGACAAGCATGTAGTAGGTAGCACATGGTCAGGAATTCTTAGGGATTTCAGGGGATTGGGGATACAGTGACAAGACATGATCAAATATGGCAAAGTCTACCAAAACTAATGTACCAAACATATGTAGAAAGGTTCACATGAAGGCAGGTTTTGAACACACAAGGGCAGGCTACCAAATAAAGAAAAACTGGATATACTAGACAGGTCCTGAGATCCTAGTTACATGTTGAAGAACCGAAGAATAAGTAAAAATAGATGAGGAACACCAAGAATTGTGACAGTAATAAAAACATGTTGGTTTGGAGACTGAAATATAAATTAGGGCATAACAGTAAGTGAGGAAAGCAGTAACACAAAAGCAGAAGATATGATATGCACAATAGTTAGCCTTGGCTTACATCCAGCTAACTCAGATCAGTAGTAAGTAGCACAGAAGAAAGAATAGATAGAGAGCAAGTTTAGTTGTGAGAGAGAGTGCACATATTAGTTTGTGTCTGTGTCTGTGATGAGAAACAAAAGGATCGTGTATATATAACTTTGAAAATTGTGGTAAATAAGGTGCAAATCAAAGTCAAGCAGTAGTTAAACGGATTCATAATCAATCAGTATCAGAATAGTATGAGTACTCCCTTAATTAAGGGAGTCAACTTCAAATGGTAAAGACAAGCGGCAAATAAGGAAAAAGACCATATATAGCTTAAGGGAAATTCAAATGGTAAGTATAGAGCAGATAATTAGGCTAGGTTCAGAAAGTCTTAATTAAGGAAACAATATTAAGAAACAGTGAATAAGGTGGTCAAGCACATAATAGGGCAAGAAAAAATGATTTAGAAGTCGAAAATTGGTAAAGGATATCAATTAGCAAAAGAGTATCAATTTATAGGAAACCAGGGATTCAAAATAGTACTGATTAAAGGATGTTACTACAAATCTTTGTTAATAAACAGAATAATATAGGTGGAATAAGTAAAAAATCAGAAACCCTAATGAGTATAATAGGGTACAAACCACACATAAACACAAATTTCTATGAACAAATGAGATAATCACAGTATAGGCGAATCAAAACCCTAATAAGCATAATAGAGTAAAGAATCATCGAAAATCAGATCATGCTCAGGAGAAAGCAAGCATACACATAAATCAGAGAAGCAAAGATAGACTGAGAACCCAAAGCTAGGTCAGGAAATTAGGCTTTCAACGTAATGAATCAGATAAAAAGGGAAAAACTTATATAAACCGTTTAACCATAGTAAAAATCATAGAGTAATATTGTGTTGACCCAAGTCACTGCATAGTTTAGAAGATTGACAAATGTCTACCCAGTTGAACCAGGTCCATCAGGGAAAACATACTCGAACAAACTCATTGGCACAAGAATTGTACATGCACAGGAGATAAACATGATCTGTAAATTATCCATGAACTAAGATGTTGTCTCCTAATGCGAAAAGGTTGCAAATTGCTAACAGGTTAGAGTTCAAGTTTAGCGAGGACAGAAACAAAGGGAAGAAGTTGAGATAAACACAAACTCTTCAACCAATGAAGAGTTGCATTAGAATTGAACAACATATCTCAACGACTGACTCTATAAAGAATTGAAGCATTCCTGCTGAATTCTTTACGCAAAAAGGCTGAAGTGAATCAAGAACTGAAAGCAAAGTTCCAGAGATATTTTGCAAGCTGAATCCTTGTGCGATACAAAGGCTACTGACCAGCTAGAAGAACCAGTTCCATGTGTTTGTCTTTCGAGTCTAGTTGGTTGTAGTAGGTGATTTAATATTTTATCTTTAAGCTTTCTTAGAAGCAATTGTAATAGTTACACACTGTTCAAGTTAGAGTTAACTTGAAGCTTGTCGCAATTAGCTAGAGGCTAGGTTTCTACAAAGGGATTAGAGTTAGTCCTAGGTTTACAAAAGAGTTTATTTTGTAAATGATGTTTGGCTCAGAGTTGTAGTGAAGAGTTTGGGAAAATCCTGCTCAGGAGTAGATCGTGATTTTTTCACCTTTTGAGCCAGGTGTTTTCCACGTAAAAATCCTTGTGTTTTTACTTTACTGCATTTACTATTCCGCGACAGTAGAAGTTGGAACACCAAGAAGAACCAGGTTCTTCTAGTGAGACAGCACTCGAAAAATTGGACACCACACAAATCACTCCCCCTCCTCTTGTGTGGTATTGAAGTATAAAACATCAATTGGTATCAGAGCGGGTTATCCTTGAAAAGGCTAACACCTTGGAAAATATCAAAATGAGTGCACCACCTGGAAACTGGGAGGGTCAATCAACTGCAAGGCCACCACTCTTCAATGGCCAGTATTACTCCTGGTGGAAGAACAGGAAGAAGGACCACCTGATCGGAGAAGACTATGAACTCTGGAACATAGTCACAGATGGTCCTCTAGCTACCATGAAGAAGACTGCTGAAGGTGTAGATGTACCAAAGACTAGAGCTGACTGCACTACTGAGGATCTGAAGAGATGGGAGAAGAATGCAAAGGCAAAAAAGTGGCTAGTGTGTGGACTAGGTCCAGACGAGTATAGAAGAATCCAAAGCTGCACCACTACCAAACAAATATGGGATACCTTGCAAGTAGCCCATGAAGGAACACCTCAGGTAAAAAGATCAAGAGGTACTCTACTATACTCTCAGTATGAAAACTTCACTATGAAAGAACGTGAGACAATCCAAGAGATGTACACAAGGTTCACAACCTTGACAAATGAACTTAAATCTCTTGGTAGAGTCATTCTTCAAGAAGACAGGGTAGAAAAGATCCTGACAAGGGTCTTGCCAATTTCCTGGGAAAGCAAAATCACTGCAATCCAGGAATCCAAAAATATGGCAACCCTCAGATTGAACGAGCTAATTGGAAACCTTACTGGCTATGAACTCAGAAGGCAGACAATGAATATGGATGGTCCAAAGAAGTAGAGGAGTCTAGCTCTTAGAATCATTGAGGGAGCAGATCTTAAGGAAGATGAGATGGCCATGATTACCAAAGAATTCAGAAACTTTATCATAAGGAATAAGGGCATCTCTAGAGGAGGAAATTACAACAAAGCAAAAGCTCTAGAAAGACAAACCAACGAGGGATGCTACAAGTGTGGAAACACTGACCACCTTATCAAGAATTGTCCTCGGTGGGAAGTGAAATGGAAAAAGGAGAGATATGAAACAAGGAACAAGAAGAAGGAACTGGTCCAACCCAAGAAAACCACAACAAAAGTTGGTTGCTGCTTCGGGGGAAAGTTCAGATGAAGAATCAGAAGATGGTGAGAGTGAAGATCAGGCGCTCATGGCAATTGGAGAATCTGATGAGGAATCACATGAAGAACCAGAGGTAAGTATCTCCCATCTTAAAAACAAAATAAAGTTCATATCTAAAGAAAAACTCTCTGAGTTACTACTTGATTTCATGGATGATTCTGAAGAAACAACCAAAGAGAAGGATCAACTCTCTAAAGAATGTGAAATGCTAAAAGCAATATGCATGAACATGGAAATCAGAGTAAGTGAATCTGTCAAGAAAAACACTGTCTTGTTGAACCAGGTTCATCACTTGAAACTGAGATTCTAGAACTAAAATCTGAAAACTTAAAACTGAAGATAGGATCCAGTAAAAAGGTTGTTGATAATTCTCATATCATGTTAGAAGAAAATGTGGGAAAACTAAAAGATAAGATGTATGCCAAGGATGAACAGATAAGAACACTTAAAGAAGAACTTGGCAAAGTCAAACTTGAATTAGATCGAACTTGTAAATGGAATAAATCCTCTGATGCCTTGACATGGCTTCAAGAGAATCATAGTAGCAACCGGAAAGGGCTTGGTTTTGGGAGTCAATTGCCCAAGTGGGATCCCAAAAGCAAGTATCTCACTCTCCCTGAGAATAAAATCTGCACCCATTGTGGTAAGACTGGCCACTACAAAATTGAGTGTACTGCAAAAGAGCAGGTCAGTCGAAGAAATGAGAGTTTTGTTAAAAAGAAAAATTGGCTATCAAATTGGGCCAGAAAAAGCTTGATTCATCCATTTTCTCATAGAAAAGGACCCAAACTAATTTGGGTTCTTAAAACTAACCCCTGATTTCTTTTTGTAGGCTTAAGTGAGAGGAAGCAACCAAATTTGGTATTTGGATAGTGGATGCTCAAAGCATATGACAGGGAACAAGGAACAGTTCCTTTCACTTGAAAGCCTCAAAGGAGGAAATGTCTCCTTTGGAAATGGAAAGAAAAGTGAAATTATTGGGGTTGGCAAGGTAGGTAAGGATGACACACGTTCCATCGAACATGTGTACCTGATAGATGGATTGAAATATAGCCTGATCAGTGTGTCACAAATGTGTAACAGAGGTAACCTTGTCGCTTTCACTTCCACAAAATGTTTTGTGATCAACCGGCTTAATGACAAGATTGTTTTGCAGGGAAAGAGAATGAATAATATCTATGTCATAGACTTTTCCACACTGTCTGAAAATGAACTCACTTGCTTAAGTGTGTTGGACAGTGATCCCCTCCTGTGGCACAAAAGACTTGGTCACGGAAGTCTGAATCAGCTAAGCAAACTAGTCTCTAAAGACTTAGTGGTAGGGATTCCTAACATTAAGTTCAAGGAAGACAAAGTTTGTGAGGCATTTGCAAGGGGGAAGCAGGTAAGATATTCTTTCAAAAGTAATAAAATGGTCAGTACCACCAGGACGTTGGAACTGGTTCATATGGAGCTATGTGGTCCTATGAGATCTCTGAGCGGAGGTGGTAAGAAATATGTAATGGTGCTAGTTGATGACTATTCAAGGTTCACTTGGACCTTAATTCTGACATCTAAGGATGAAGAATTTGAAATGTTCATCTCATTTGTTAAGAAAACTCAAAATCAGTTAGGAAATAAACTAGCATCAATAAGATCTGATCATGGTACTGAATTTGAGAATGCAAAGTTTACTGAGTTCTGTGATGAACATGGTATCAATCACAATTTTTCTGCCTCTAGAACCCCACAGCAAAATGGGGTTGTTGAAAGAAAGAATAAAACTCTTGAGACATGGCAAGAACCATGCTTCTTTCTAGCAAACTACCCCACAACTTCTGGGCAGAAGCAATAAACACTTCATGCTACATAATAAATAGATGCATGACCAGGCCTCTGGTAAAGAAAACTCCTTATGAATTACTTAAAGGGAGAAAGCCCAACATATCCCACCTTAGGACTTTCGGATGCAAGTGCTTTGCACACAATAATGGCAAAGATTCCCTAGGTAAATTTGATCTCAGAAGTGATGAGGGAGTATCCTTGGGATATCATCACATAACAAAGCTTATAAAGTGTACAATAAAAGAACTATGTGTGTAGAAGAGAGTGTGCCTGTTGTCTTTGATGAAACTAACACTCTTTCTAAGAGACAGGAACCAGAAGACGAGGAGCTTCTAGAAGTAACACTCTTTCCAACTACCCCAAGCAACATCACAGGGGGAACTCGACATGTGCACCCTGGCCCTGATCCTGTTCCACAACAACAAGACACCATGGAACTATCTAGAAGTGAACAGTTGGTGCTCAAACCACACAGATATCAGAGTTCTCACCCTATTGAGAACATCATAACAGATTTGACATCTGGAATCAAAACAAGATCCTCCTTGAAAAATCTGTGTGCGTTTGATGCCTTTCTATCCTTGATTGAACCAAAGAACATTGGTGAAGCCCTATAGGATGCTGACTGGGTAAATGCCATGCAAGAAGAGCTGAATCAATTTGAAAGAAGTCAAGTATGACACTTAGTACCCAGACCACTAGACAGATCAGTGATTGGCACAAAATGGGTCTTCAGCAACAAGCTCGATGAGGATGGAACTGTTACAAGAAACAAGGCTAGACTGGTTGTTCAAGGATGCAGTCAAGAAGAGGGAATTGACTATGATGAGAAAGTTGCCCCTGTGGAAAGATTGGAGGCAATCAGACTTCTTATAGCATTTGCTGCATGCATGGAATTCACTTTCCATCAGATGGATGTTAAGAGTGCCTTCTCAATGGCTATCTGAAGGAAGATGTATTTGTCAAACAGCCTCCAGGTTTGGAAAGCAAGGAGTCACCTGGCAACCTATACAAACTTGACAAGGCTCTCTATGGTCTCAAACAAGCACCTAGAGCATGGTATGAGCGGCTATCAAAATTCTTGCTAGAACATGGGTACATATGAGGCAAAATTGACAGCACCTTGTTCTTAAAGGAAAAGGGTAAAGAACTCCTGGTTGTGCAAATATATGTGGATGATATCATATTTGGGGGGACTTATGAAAATTTGAGTAAGGAATTTGCTATACTTATGGGGAGTGAGTTTGAGATGATTATGATGGGTGAGCTAAACTTCTTCATAGGCTTGAAAATCAAGCAAAACCCAAATGGAACAATGATCCATCAACAAAAGTATGTGAAAGAATTGCTCAAGAAATTTAAATGGAAGACTCAAAGGAAATAGACACCCCCACAGCCACAACTACAAAATTGGATGTGGATGAACCTGGTTCATCCGTTGATCAGAAGCTATACAGAGGGATGATTGGGTCTCTATTATATCTTACTGGCAGTAGACCTGATTTCGTGTTTACTGTAGGACTGTGTGCTAGGTTTCAAGCAAATCCAAAGGTGTCCCACCTAACTGTAGTGAAGAGAATTTTGAGATGTCTGAAAGGCACCACTGATTTGTGCCTTTGGTATCCTAAAGGTAGTAATTTCGACCTTGTAGGATATGCTGATGCTGATTATGCAGGTTTCCTGGTTGAAAGGAAAAGTACTTCAGTCATGGCTCACTTTTTGGGCTCCTTCCTTGTGTCTTGGGCCGCCAAGAAACACAATTCAGTAGCTTTTTCTACTGCTGAGGATGAATATGTGGTTGCAGCCTCATGTTGTGCTCAGTTTCTATGGATCAAGCAACAATTCCTGGACTTTGGTATAGAAGTTGGATAGATTCCTATTTTCTGTGACAACACTAGTGCAATTAGTATGACGAAGAATCCGGTTCATCATAAAAGAACTAAGTACATAGATGTTATACACCATTTCCTAAGCGATAACTATGAAAAAGGAACGATCTCAATCGAATTTTGTGCTACTGATCAACAAATTGCATATATCTTTACTAAAGCACTGAGTAGGGAGAATTTTGAGAGAAAATGGCTTGAATTAGGAATGATTAAGATTACCTAATTGAAAAACAAAAATGAAAAAAATTTGGAATTGTTTTTTAAAAAAATTAAAAAATTAGGCTAGAAACACTAACATAGATAATCAACCAGACTAATCATTGCTCAGTATCATGACTTTACCTACTCTCTTACCATGTATTATATGATTCCCTGGTTGCTAATGATATTTTTCTATATTTGTAAATTGAGGAAAATTAAGGACTTGAACACGATGAACCTGGTTCATCGCTGCTGGTTCATCTGACTGACAAGCTACGTGCTCATCTATATATATTTATTGAAATAATTATAGTCACACATGAGCATGACTCTATCCTTATTTGGTTCAATTCAAATTCTCAGTAACTATCCTAAAATGAACCAGTTTCAAGAAGTCCCATCGCTACTTAATTAGCCTAGATTTAGGGGATTCATAATTGTCTAATCAATGACACTCCTACGTCGATTAGACTCCCACTTGATTAAATGTTCTTACCGTTGCATTATTCATAGCCACATCTTATAAAAGGGTCATAATTACCTCCTATTTTAATAACATAACAAGTAGAACCAAGTTCTTCATTCCTCTAAAACCAAAACTGATCAAATCTTCGTCTTTCCCTAAAACGTTCATAACAATGTCTTCACCACCCCCTTCCTCTTCTTCCTCTTCATCATCCATACGTGATTATGATGGAGGACGTGAAGACACTGAGTCTAATTCTCCATCAACATATAGTTTACAATCTCCAGTCAGATCTTCAACCCCTGAAAACACAACCCCTGAAAACACTCCAATTCTTGAACCCACACCTAACCATACTCCATCCCCCAGGGCACGAAGAGTGAAAGCTCTTGCAAGAAAATCTATTGCTTCTGGCTCTCGTGCAAAATTCTTGGAGGAAATTTTTAAAGCTAGCAAGGTTCTTGAGTTTGAATCTTCAAGTGAATCCTTCAAATCCGCTAATGAGGATGAAGCACCAGGTTCATCCACTTCTGAGCAAGGTAATCTTGAAGTTGATTCTGAAACTGCTACTACTAAAACACGTTTTTGTTGGTTGGGTCAGTTGTTGATGTTGAAGTGCCGGGTAGGTAGAGAAAATTAGGGAAAGATAAAATTCTTGAGAGAGAGGGAGAAGGAGGTTTTGTAAGGGGATCTAGGGAGGACGGTACCACTTTGTCTATTTGTGGTCCCGTTCCTGAGATTGTTGAAGAAGGTGTCACAAATTTAGGGGGAAGCAGTGTTTCGGGGGAAGCAGCAGCAGGTCTAGAGAGCTTACAAAAATCAGCAGATGAACCTGGTTCATCTATCGAGGAGCACTGGCTGAGATGCTGAGGAATCTGGGGGAGTCTTATAACCCCAAAAAGAAAAGAACTCAAAGGTTCAAGAAAGTCACTACCCCAGTTCCTCCAAAGAAAAGGAAAGCTTCTGTATCTGTTGATGCTCCTGCCCCAAAAGTTCGTGCTACACGAAGTGCTGTTCGACAAGGTGAAGAAGAGTTAGAAAGGGCTCTGAGAGAGAGCAAGAAAAGGAAAGCTTCAAAGGGAAAGGCAAAGGTGGGAGAGCCTATTGAGGTTGTTATTGTTGATGATGATACGATGGACCTGGTCCATCATGAGGAGCAACCTTCTCTAGTTGTGGTTGAGACACCCAAGCCCAAGAAGGCTAAGGCTTCTTCAAAGAAGTCAGCTGATGTGTATGCCACACCCTCAAGCACTGCTAAAGGTACCAGGTCCAAGGCCAAGAAAGTGAAGGTTGTTGAAGAAGAAGAAGAAAAAGAATGGAGCGGCGGAGAGGAGGAGATGTCTGGTGAGCAATCTGACAAACTCACCCTCACCTTGTTTGGCAAGCGTACAATTCTTAAGGGAAAGCTCGTGAGAGATCTGGAAGAATCCGGAATGATCTTTTTGATGGATGCGTTGGATGTATAGGGGTGGAAGGACATGGTCCTTCACTTGGAAGGAAGGCTGGCAAGGAACGAACGGGTGGAGTTTATGGCCAATGCAAATGTCAAGGATGGCAGGGTAACCTCCACAGTCAAAGGGATTCAGATCACTTTTGATGCAAAGGAACTGGGAGAGATTCTGAATATACCTGCTGAGGGCTACGATGATTACACTAGGAAAATATGGCCTAGTCTTGATGGAATGGCCTCAGCTCTCAACATCACCAGATTCTTTTGTGAAAATGAGGAGGAACCTGAGCCCAGGCCAGTGTTTAAAAGTGAAATGAAGCCCCAGAACAAGTTGTTCTTCGAATTTGTTATAGAGTTTCTGCTTCCAAGACAAGAGCGTAGGAACATCACCAGTTACATGGACTTAACGCTTATGGAGTGCCTGTATAGGGGAAAGCAGATTAACTGGCCAGCTTTCATCATTCAACTCTTGGACAGAGTTGTAAATGGAACCAAAGCACACGCTATTCCGTATGGCTTTATTCTGACGGCTGTGCTTGCCCACTTTGAGGTTCCTGTGAAGAAAGCTGAGATGGCTAATGCTAAGGATTATTTTGGGAAGAACACTTTGATGACATGTGATTATCTTGTCAATGTTCCTAAGGATGAACCTGGTTTATCTAGGAAGCAGCCAGTCAATAGAAAAGTCAGGTCATTGGTGCAGGAAGGAGAGATAAAGGATACAGAGATCCTTAGATTGAAATATCGCCTTCATGAGGTGGAAGCTAAGCGGGATGTTCTCAGAGTTGAACTAGCCAAGGAGAAGGAGAAAAATGAAGGTGTTCTTCAACAAATGCTTTCTCTCCTTCAAGCCAAGAATCCAACCTCACCTGCCCCTACCCAACCTTAGGATGTCCAGAGCCACCAAAACCCCCTCATTGCCCAGTTCGGGATTTGTTCTGTTTCTATTTTTTTGTTATGTTTTGCTCATGGTTATGACTTTTTTTAGTTTTTTCTATGTATGGTGGTGA
>MDKI01022728.1:0-31528 GCA_005239505.1 Nicotiana paniculata | reverse complement strand
GTCACTTGATAATTAGTTATTTCATAGAATTTTAGTATAAAATAGTATATCCTTGATTTTATATTGGCTTGGTTAAATAACGATTAGAGTGATTTAGCAAGTAGTTTACACAAGTCCTTGTGGGTACGATATCTGGACTTAACATCCTGTCTTACTTGTCGACCACGTACACTTGTGTGTGCATTGGAAAATCAATCAACAACAAGAATTAGTGCAATTGAAGCACATTCTATTGTAAACTAAAATGTTACCGATTCCAATACTTTTGTACTTTGGCATGATCGATTTGGACATCCTGGATCAATTATGACGAGACGAATTACAAAAAATTCAAATGCGCATCCATTAAAGAATTTAAAGATTCTTTTAAATAATGAATTTTCTTGCACCTTTTGTTATCAAGGCAAGTTAATTATAAGACATCACCAACAAAGGTTGGGATTGAGTCCCCTGCATTTTTTGAACGTATACAAGGGGACATTTGTGGGCCTATTCACCCCATAGTGGGTCGTTTAGATATTTTATGGTCTTAATAGATGCATCCTCTAGATGGTCTCATGTGTGCCTTTTGTCATCTCGCAACCTCGCATTTGCAAAGTTAATGGCACAAATAATTCGATTACGGTCGCAATTCCCCAATAATCCAATTAAGTCTATTAGACTTGATAATGATGCTGAGTTTTCATCCCAAGAATTTAATGATTATTGCTTATCAATTGGGATAAAAATGGAACATAATGTAGCATCACACTCAAAATGGCCTTGCAGAGTCTTTAATTAAACGTCTGCAATTGATAGCAAGACTGTTACTCATGAAAACGAGGCTGCCCACTTCTGTTTGGGGTCACGCCATTTTACATGCAAAAATGCTAGTTCGTCTCAGACCGCCAAATTATCATAAATATTCCCCGTTACAATTAGTCTTGGGTCATGAACCTAATATATCCCATTTAAGAATTTTTGGATGCGCAGTATATGTACCTGTAGCACCGCCATATCGCACAAAAATGGGTCCCCAAAGAAGGTTAGGAATATATGTTGGGTTTTGAATCGCCCTCCATTATTCGCTACCTCGAAACATTGACAGGGGATTTATTCACTGCCCGATTTGCAGACTATCGGTTCGATGAGACATTTTCCCCAAAATTAAGGGGAGAAGCTGGTGAAACCAAACGAGAAATTTTGTGAAAAAATCCATCATTGTCTCATCTTGATCCACGTACCTTTATTTGTGAAAAAGAGATGCAAAAGATTATCCATTTGCAAAGAATAGCAAATCAAATGCCAGACGCATTTACAGATTTGGAAAGGATAACAAAATCACATGTCCCTGCAAAGAATGTTCCAATCCGTATTGATTTTGCTATTGGACAATCTTCTAGTGTCATAGCTAATGAGTCACAAGCACGCCTAAAACGTGGCAGACCATTGGGTTCTAAGGATCGAAATCCTAGAAAAAAGAAAATAAATGATCAAAATGACACTACGAAAGAGTCTCATGAAGAAATCCACGATTTAATAAATTCTGAGTTTCATGAGGAAACCAATGTGCCCGAGACTCAATAAAATAAGGAACTATCAATAAATCCAATCGATATTGAGACAAATTTGAATTGATTGGATATAGTGGTGGATTATATCTTTGTATATAATGTTGCATCTAGAATTATGCAAGATAGTGAAGATCTTGAACCTCAATCTATTGGAGAATGTCGACAAATACGTGATTGGCCAACATGGCAAGAAGCAATCCAATCAGAATTGAATTCACTTGCGAAACGTGAAGTTTTTGGGCCTGTAGTCCAAACACCTAATGGTATTAAGCCTGTTGGCTATAAATGGGTCTTTGTACGCAAGAGGAATGAGAAAAATGAGGTGTAAAGATATAAGGCACGCCTTGTTGCACAAGGATTTTCACAAAGTCATGGTGTAGACTATGAAGAGGCATATTCACCCGTTATGGATGCTATAACATTCCGTTATCTTATTAGTTTTGTTGTCCATGAAAAACTTTACATGCATTTAATGGATGTGGTTACTGCCTAACTTTATGTCTCACTTGATAATGAGATATACATGAAAATTCCCGAGGGATTTAAAATGCCTAACGCACATAATTCAAAGTCCCAGGAAATATTTTCAATCAAATTACAAAAATCTTTGTATGGTCTAAAGCAATTAGGACGTATGTGGTATAATCGTCTTAGTGAGTACTTATTAAAGGAAGGTTATATAAATGATGCCATTTGTCCATGTGTTTTTATAAAGAAAACAACATCGGAATTTGTTGTACTTGCCGTATATGTTGATGACATAAACCTTATTGGAACTCCTATAGAACTCCAAAAGGCAATTGATTATTTAAAGAAAGAATTCGAGATGAAAGATCTCAGAAAGACAAAATTATGTCTTGGTTTGCAAATTGAACATTTGGCAAACGAGATTTTTGTGCATCAATCTACCTACATATAAAAGGGACTGAAACGGTTTTACATGGATGTAGCACATCCATTAAGTACTCCGATGGTTGTTCGATCACTTGATGTGAATAAGGATCCATTCCGACCTCGAGAAGAGAATGAAGAGCTACTTGGTCCTGAAGTACCATATCTTAGTGCAATTGGTGCACTAATGTATCTTGCCAACACTACAAGGCCTGACATAACTTTTTCAGTTAATGTCTTAGCAAGATATAGCTCTGCTCCTACAAGGAGACATTGGAATGAAATCAAACACATATTACGGTATCTAAAAGGAACTACTGATATGGGCTTATTTTATGGCAATAATTATAGTCCTGATCTTGTTGGTTATGCCGATGCTGGGTATTTATCTGATCCACATAAGGCCCGATCTTAAACAGGTTATGTGTTTACCTGTGGAGGTACTGCCATATCTTGGCGATCAACTAAGCAATCGATCATGGCTACTTCATCTAATCATGTAGAGATAATTGCTATTTATGAAGCAAGTCGAGATTGTGTGTGGTTGAGGTATATAATACATCTTATTCGAGACAAATGTGGTTTGAAGTGTGACAAACTACCCACGATTTTGTATGAAGACAATGCAACATGCATAGCCCAATTGAAGGGAGGATTCATAAAAGGAGATAGGACAAAACATATTTCACCAAAGTTATTTTTCACACATGATCTTCAAAAGAATGGTGATATCAATGTGCAACAGATTCGTTCAAGTGATAATATGACTGGTTTGTTCACAAAGTTACTACCAACATCAACCTTCAAGAAGCTAATACACAAGATTGGGATGCGAAGACTCAAGGATGTGAATTGATGCTCTCATCAGGGGGAGTTAATGCGCGTTGCACTCTTTTTCCCTTACAAAGTTTTGTCCCACCGGGTTTTCCTTGCAAGGTTTTTAACGAGTCAACCAAAAGACGCATTTCTAAACATGTGTAATCTTTTTCCTTTTCTAGAATTTTTTCCTATTGAGTTTTATTTTAGTTAAGGTTTTAACGAGACACATTATTTATTGAATAGACATTCAAGGGGGAATGTTATAAATAGAACTCTATTTAGAGTGAATGTCTATGTTGTACTTTATGGCTAAATCATTTTTCTCCTATAAACAGAGGGGTCTTATTATTATTGTTCTTTATTATTTCATCACAAATTTATTTATCGGAAAAAACTTAAAAAGAGTTTCACAAGCAAATGCCGCCTTATTCCAATCGAGAAAAGAAAAATAGTAATAACTCGTGAAATCAATATAATCAAGCTGAATAAAAAATTATCCACAAAAAAAAAATAAAAAAAAAAATTACCATTCCACCACCACATTTTACAAAACCCAACAGCTAGTGATTTCCCTATCGGGCCGGGGTTCAGTACGACTCCGCTGCCATTGGTCGCCGGCGAAGGAAGATGAACTCATGGGACGAATGGGTTGAGTTGGCACTGCAGAAACTGGAGTCACGTAAACTCCTCCGTTCTCTTAGACCCATTCATCTATCCAAGGATTCAAACATGTTAAGCCATTCTAATGCCGACAACTTCGAATTTTTCGATGAACTACGCCAATGGGATAGAGACACAGTGGAAGTTCGGATTTCAGAAACTACGTACCATAAATGGTTGCAAGACATTCCCAGTTCCGGTGCGGGTTATTTTTACTCTATTTCGTTTTTTTCAATATTTTTTGTTTCGATTTCAATTTTAGTCTTCTCTTGTTGGTAGTTTCACTCTCTGCTTAATCGCAGGCGAAAAGTTTCGATTTTCTTGGTTGCTAAATTTGGAAATAACGACCTAGGTAGCAGCTCTAGAATGCTGTAAATTATAGTCACATAGGCTGAATATAGTAGCTTAAGTACAGCAGGTGCAGCCCCTCTGGCTAAATCTGCCATTGGTTCCAGAAAAGAATGATACAAACGCTTATGGTGTAATTCTCTTCCGTCGGTTATTCGACGAAGTTGAAATGTTGTCTTCACTATTTTCTATAAAATTGCCTTGTAGGAGATGAGGTTGGTTGCAATGGTGTGGCGGATACTGACGTAGGGGCAAGTGCTGGAACATTCAAGAAGTTAATATTATTCTCCGGAAATGATTATCTGGGCTTGAGTTCGCATCCTACAATTATCAGGGCTGCAACACAGGCATCTAATTATGCCTCTTCAACTTTTCATATATTAATGATTTTTGGCTGATACTAAATGCTCCCCATTAGCTAATTTGTTATAATTGTTGTGTTCAGGCAGTTCAAAGGCATGGAATGGGTCCAAGAGGTTCTGCACTAATATGTGGTTATACCAATTATCATCGACAGCTAGAGTCATCCTTGGCGGAGTTAAAAAGCAAGGGGGTATTCACCTATTTCTTTGATAATCGTCTTAAGTTTCGAATAGTGAACTTGCTTAAATGGAAACCAAATATAAATACGCTGTAAATAATTGCGGGCATTTGAAGTGTGAAATGAGTTGGCATCTCACGTTATTCTCCTAATTATCGATTCCTTCTGGTACTAGAAGAACTTAGGGCCTAATGCTGCATGAGGGTATATAGAAACCCATATGTTTGTTTATATGAAGCATTCATGTTAGAGTAATGTCGAGTTGGTATAGTAGTATGACACACTTTTTCCTTAGCCTTGTCAATTAATCGAATATTTTTGATGTTGAAATCAACCAGATTGATGGAGGATGTCATGTCCAAAGCCTATTGTTAATGATCATTTTCATACTTCTAATTTTATTCATAAATAAATATAGACAAAAAATTACAACAGGAAATGAACGTCTACATGTTTGTGTGCGTGTTGGGGATTTTCCGCATCAAAGAAGTCAATTTACCATACTTTTATCCGTACCTTCGCCATGGTTCAATAATTACACCTTCTTCGTTCCATCTTATGAGTGTATTCCTTGCTTCAGTGAGCTTCTCACAAAACAATTAAATGAGAAAAATGCTTATCCACTTTAGAAATACCTGGAAAAAGAAGAAGAAGAGAACTGATATTCTTTGATTTTCCTTGGACTTAACCACTAAACAGCTGTCTTTTTCGTTTCAACTGTTGGAATTTGGATCTCTTTGAGCTGGCAGGAAAGAAATTTAGTAAAACCTTTGGACTCAACCACCACAGCCATTATTATTTATACCAATCAACATTCTCATAATAGCAAATAAACTCCACAGAAATGTCTCAAATAGATCCAAATCTCATGGTTGAAGCTGCTTGCTTATTCTTAGCGACTAACTGATGCTAGGTTTTTGATTTTAGTAGTTGCAGCATTTGAATAATCTTTCTGTAGGTTAAAATGTCAAATCTATAATGCTTCCATTGTAGTTGATGCTGCAGCTTTTAATTTATTTAGCTAAACGTGGTTGTTAAAATGTCAAATCTATAATGCTTCCACTGTAGTTGATGCTGCAGCTGTTATGTATTTAACTAAACATGGTTTGTTTTTGCCTCGGGAGGCTTTGTAGAGTGTAAAACAGAAATAACTTATGCAGAAATGAAAGCATTCTGTTGATGATCCAACATGCACCCAGTAACACAAATAGTCCTCTTGTTGTCAAATTGATTCTTCATCTAGTTAAGAAACAACTCCTAAAAACAAATACATAAAGAAAGAAAAAACAGAACTCCTAATGTTCCTCACTATGAGAAAGTACCCCTCCGAAAGAAAAGAAAAATTGAAAAAGAAAAAGAAAAAGAAAGGGATAACTACCTGTAAGATGACTGGAAAATACAGTGGCATCCAGTTTTACTCTTCACTAGATTTGATTCTCACATCTAGTGGCAAAATTACTTCCAGTTAAGGAAGTAACTGTCACTGACTTGATTGCTATGAACTACTATTAAATTACATCTCTGTCTGCCTTCATATTCTTATTACAAGAATGTGTTGGTATCACAGCCTTTCATCTTTACCATCTGACTACAGAATACATATTAAAATGAGAAAACCCTTTGGAATCATTTTAACTGGCTGATAATGTCTAAAATTTGCTCTTCATAAATATATTCAAATTGGCTTTGAGTCTTACTGCTGAAGAGTGTGATGCGGGAACCTGCACCTTTTTGGGGGAATCACTGATATAAACTGATGCATTCTTCCTCTAATTTCATATTAGGATTGCCTTCTTTGTCCCACAGGCTTTTCAGCGAACATGGCTTTTATGACTGCTGTAGGCAATGTCAGTATGCTCTTAGCCAATGGAGGTCAACCTTCAGTAGATGCAAGGGTTGCTGTCTTTTCTGATGCCCTGAATCATGCATCAATTATTGATGGTATACGCCTAGCCGAGAAACAAAAGAGCATAGCTGTTTTTGTCTACCGGCATCGTGACATGCGTCATCTTAATGAGCTATTGTATGTTCTTATTTTATTTTATTTTATTTGTCTACCTTCCGGTGAATGTTATTGTCTCTTTGACTAATCCTGTGTTTGTGTTTTAACAGAACAAATTGTACAATGAAGAGAAAAGTTGTCATTACTGACAGGTTAGTCTCGATTTAAATTTCAACCTTTATCAATTTCATATGCACTGGCATCATCCAAGAAATCTACAATGAAAAGAAAGACAAAACAGTAAACACAAAAGCTGAGATTAAAGAACGAAGGAGTTATGGGGTGCTGAAGTCGTAATGTACATTGAGAATTGCTTCTCTTTGATTGAGTTATTTGTATGATGTCTTTTGCTGTGCAAAGATGATGCAGTGATTGCTAAAGTTAGTTGTAGGAATATTTGATGAATCCTCAATTTTGTTCTTATTACCAGCTTATTTAGTATGGATGGAGACTTTGCCCCAATGCTTGAGCTTGTGAAGCTTCGTAAGAAGCATGGATTTTTGTTGGCAATTGATGATGTAAGTTTCAAAGCACCTGATACAAAAGTATGTCATTTTATCAATTGATGATGCAAGTTTCAAAGCTTCTGATGCCAACACCTATCACTTTATTTTGTTGCTCTAATCTCACCATAGCTCTAGATATTAAAGTTTCCTTCCTTTATCTAGTGCATATTTTATTGGAAACATTTTACAAACTAAATGATAGCTAAAATTTCACCCCTGGGTCTTTGTAGAGGTAAGCGCGTAATGTGTTATGCGTGGGTTAGACGTACATCGCGGAGTCGAAACCGTTTGGAATTTAACTGGAGAAGGTTAGAGGGACGACCCCGTTATTCATCGAGTTTCGGACCAGGCACCACTAGCCTGGGGGATTTCTCAGATATAAAAATAAAATAAATTAAAATTACAATCTCCATGTTCATTTACTTTCTCCCTAAATTGTGTTCATGTGATCATTTGTGACAGTGAACTGCATTTTTCTACTTGTATAGTTAAATTGGATTGCTATGATAGCTTAATTGATTGTGACAGAATTTAGTTCTTCTTTCGCTCTCACTCGTAGGCTCATGCAACGTTTGTTTGTGGTGAAACTGGTGGTGGGGCCGCTGAGTTGTTCAATTGTGAAAGTGATGTGGACATTTGCTTAGGTACTCTGAGCAAGGCTGCAGGTTGCCATGGTGGATTCATAGCATGCAGGTACAAGTATTGAAAGAACAGAGGAAACTTGATACATATGCTCTCTGATTTAACATTATCGAGTACTGCATGGATTTATAGTTCTTATCTTGTGTTGATTAATTTGTTCAATGGACCTGAGACTTGCATTTAGGAGCAAAATATTTTACGTACCGCTGAGAGTCCCAACATTGAAACCATTGGACAGTTAAATAACACTTTGGTGCCAGTCTTGCTTCATTAGAACTTGAACTAGTCTATGTAGAAGATTGATTTTGCTTACATTTATTTGTGCGGATCATGCACAAAACTCTGGGTTTGGATGTGGTTCTCTATCCCTGAAGTTTCAGTTGAAGATATTTATCCATGTAAAAGGCAATACCTGGTCTACTGTATTTGCCTTTATTCCTATTACATGTGGAATTTTTCCCTCAAACAACAGCACATATATATTGAACAATCCAACGATAGCCGCCTTTATTTGAAAAAAGAAAGAAATTTGATTATGGCCACACTGCCCACCTTTTTGAAAGTCAAATTGATTGTTGTGAGCCACAATTGCTTTATGGACACTAGCCTCGGGGATCTCTCGGTTAATAAAAATATCGGTCTACTAGGTACATGTTAGATAGTCATATTGACCGTTATTTTCAATCAGAAGTTATTATTTGCAGTAGTTCTATTTTTTGGGGTTGAAATGCTAAATGAACAGCAAGAAATGGAAGCAATTGATACAATCAAGAGGCCGCTCTTTCATATTTTCAACTTCTACCCCGGTGCCTGTAATTGCTGCTGCCCATGGTAAATCTACTTATCAGAATGGAAAATTTAGTTATTGTTCTTATTTGAGTCCATTTTATAGATGAAGATATTTGTTGTTGTATCTCATGATCTCATCTATTAGCGGAGAGAAGTGGAGAGTTTCTCCTTTATTCCTTCCTGCCTTTTCCTCCCTTCTTTTTATCGGTCCAGTTTGCATGCACCTCAACTATCTTGTCGTACCTTAATCCTCCCACAAGTACTGAGTAACTCTTCCCACCAAATCGTAGATAGAAGAGAAAAACTCACCCTTTTTTGTCTCTGGTGTAATTCGAACCCTAGTCTCTCACGGTCTTCGTTCCATCTTCATCGACTGATTGGGTGTAAGAAATGGATAGTCTTATCTGGCAGTTTACGTGAAATGTTGTCTTTCTCAGTCCCATATTTATGGGCAATTTCCCCCTTATCCTAGATGGAAAAATGCAAAGGAAATGTGGCCTATTAAAAATAAGTGTGAGCTGGAAAACTGAACCATGTTAGGATGGAGACTGGACATAATTTTCGAACTGCGAGTTTATTGCGGCTTAATTATACATTGTTAATGATGTAACGTATGTAGCTGCTGTTGTTGTGGCAAAAAAGGAGATGTGGCGTAGAAGAGCTATTTGGAATAGGGTGCAAGATTTCCGTGATTTAACAGGAATTCCAATTACAAGTCCTATCATCTCCCTTATTGTGGGAAATGAAGCGACGGCTCTGCAATCTAGCAGGTTACTTTTCTTACTCTCTATATCTCTCTTTGTCCAGCACAGTCTCTTTAATTTGTTCATAACTGTCTCATTCATTTCTTAACAGGCATCTTTTGCAACTTGGCTTTCACATAACTGCAATAAGACCCCCGACTGTGGCTCCTAACTCATGCAGGTTTGTCACTGATGTATCTCTCTCTGAAGTTGTTATGACTGCTGCTGATTTTTTCACATCTTCATCTGCATGATAATTATATATTACATTACTTTCTTTATAGTCTGCAATTATAGTGTTGGGGCGTCTCGTACTTGGCTGTGTGTAGAATTTTGGGTTGGTTTTCTTGCATTTCCTCTTTGTTTTCGAGGAACTTTGAATGAAGCTGTCCTCAATTTTCACATGCTTTAATGATGTTTTTGGTCATCAATTGCACCTTGCTTAATTTGTTTTTTTTTTTCTGACAGTGTTTGGCGTCTACTTGTTAAGCAGTTTCAGATATTATCCTACACATGCAATAATATTTACCTTGTTTTCTCATTTTCTCTGAACTCAAATTTCTCTCCTGCCTACTCCCCTATCCTCAGGTTAAGGATAACGTTGAGTGCAGCTCACACATTGGATGATATAAGAAAGCTCGTAGTGGCGCTGTCTCAATGTGTCAACTTGAGTGAGATCGGATTCTACTGCGCAAGCTGGAATTCCCGACTCTAATTATATTTATTTGGTTTTCGATGAATTTGCTTATGTAGAAGAGTGAATTTTAGTATGAAATGCAATTAATGAAGAGTGACTTGTAATGTTCTTAGCATTCTATAGTAATTTAGCAGGTCTAATTTTCGTACAGTAAATACCAGCTGCAGTTAATGAAATCGTGAATTATTTACATTGGTTTTTGCCCCTTCTGGCGATGAAATCTAGCAGTTAATGATGAAGTCTGTTCTCAGCCACTTGCTGGTTTAAATGAAAAATCTGTTCTCAGCAACTTTCTGGTTTAAATGAAAATATAATGCCATAAAAACCGTAGTATCATTTTGTCAAGTGTCAGTTGAACTCGATACATATATTTCTTCAACTTTAACTCTTGAGGTTGGATACTAAATGCTGGAGTATATTTCCTTCCATGCAGATTTACATACTTCATCTACCGGTTAAACCCAATTACCCAAATGACCAGCAAAACAAAACGCTACACAGATTCCTACCAATACCATTAGAATAACAGCATCCATAGCAAAAGCAAAACTAGGCCAAAAAAGCAGAATCTTCAACTTATATACGCTTGGAAACGAAAGGACCTAATAATAGTCTGGATACTATACTCTTTATAGTTGTTCTAAATATGAACCAGTTGCCAATTTCTCATCCAATGATGGACTCATCTGAGGCGTCAGTGTTGCTTGGAGTAGCCAGAACTAACCAACTTGCAGCACCCTGGGGCAAGGATGTGGCTGAGGAAGAGCAGCATTTGCTTGCTGCTTGTTGCTGACCTGAGTCCTTCCCACTCATGGCCACCCGGTTAGCCCTATCATCTCTTGAAGCTTGCCATGGTTTACTCATCTTGTCTCCATTCGCAGGAGAGGACAATGTCTTGAATACATACATAGAGAAGGTGGAAATCAATCATTATGTCCCATCTACAACATGAAGAATTATCTAAAATGCAAGTAATTTAGCATTGAAGAGACAGGATGCATGGTATACTCACATGAGGCATGACAGTAGTTGTGGTGATAGTTTGCCTTGATGTTGGGGCTTGCCGAAATCCTTCACCAACGTTAAAAGGGACATCATTTAAGTTGATCAGAGTGGTTGTCTTGTTGCTAGTAGAGTAATTGTTATCCCCAGCTTCATAGCGAGTTTCACTAGAGATGGTGGAGACAGTAACAGTGACAGCTCTTCTTTCAGGGACAGGCTTGACAGGGGAAACTGGCTGCTGCTGCTGCTTATTATGCTGGTAGTAAGGCAGCAGAGAAGGAGCTGCTATGGCAGTGGAAGAAGAAACTGAGGGTGGTGTTGGGACCATATGAACATCTTCAACCTGGACCGTAACCTGATTGGACATGTTGCCGCCATCATTCTTGTTGTTGCAAACCATGTTTGGCCAGAGGAAACTACCCTGGGGTTTGCAGATCCTGAAGCCACTCTTAAGCCTTTGTATCTTGGCAGCTTTTTCCTCAGCTGTTGGAGTAGTTTTTTGTGCTTTTGTGGCTGCTTTCAGCTTGGGGTCAACTGCTATTAGCTCCTTGCTCTGATCATCAGCAGCTGCTTTTGATCTCTTCTTTTCCCCTACTGTTACTACCTCTTGCTCTCCCTGTTTCTCTACTTCCACTTGCTTTTTCTTTTCTTCTGTCGACAACATTAATGTGGAGATTGGCTTTTCTTTTTCTTCCAGTTTAGACACTAGGCTCAGACACTTTTCCTGTATTCATAACAAAAGCACCCATTTAAATTACTAGTCCATACAGCAGTTATTATTACATATCATAATAGTACATGCTACAGTAATATGCATCTACTTCCTAACCAGTCAAACATTAGCCTCAACCTACTCCTAACAAGAAACATAAAAACTCAGAGATCCAGAGAGGGGGAGTATTGCATGTTTGATGGATTAGAGAAATGAATAAGTAGGGTGTCTCAAATGTAACTCGAAGCACAAGGTGTAAGTGTTAGTGGCATCTAACTCCAAGCATTCATGTGGCTACATGCAAAGCAATAGCATGGGTCCAATTCGACCAATTTGCAATACTATTTTTTTTTATTAAAGCGGAGGACTAGAATTTATTCAAAAACATTATAGTAAATTGATTAGAATACCTCCAATTTGGCCATAAAATCTGAAGTGGTCAGCATTAATTGTTTCTTGTACTTTTCCTGCAACAAAAATGGAACATCAAGTATAAAACTTTGAAACAATTGAATGACAAACCACTATTATGTCTTTTAAAAATTAATAAATTACCATTGTCTTTGAAGTCTCAATAGCTTGGCTTTGCTTCTTCTTGAATTCAAGCTCCTCAATCCTTCTGCTCAAACAAAAAAAAAGAACATATTAGCACAACCATAGATTATATTTCACCAGCGCAAAAACTTTGAATTACAGTAATCATCAGTACTGTATTCACCTTTTCAACCTTCCAACTTCTTCTTCCAACTGTTCCTTGGAACTCACCATCTTGTCCCAGTCTCTGTTACGATTACAGGCATAACAAAACCCATCAGTGCTCCACATGAATAATCATAGAACGACTTCAATGTTTTCCTGTTACATAGACATATGCACACAGAAAAACTAGTGAAGAATTTTCTGCTTAACCTTTTGAGTACAAAAATCTCCTCTTTCAGGTGCTTAAATTCCTGAGCACAAATGGGGTGTTGAATGGGGGAGTCTCCAAGCTTCCAACCAGGTGGGGGAATCCAATAAGGATCATTAACACCCGCCTCCTTCCTGATGTTGACTAAGTCTGCACTCTCCAGCCAATACTCCATTGCTCCCTCAGCATTGTGACGACGGCGAAAACGTTCAGTTCCTCCAGGTGCAATCTTACCGGCCAAGTGCTTGAGCAGATGATCCAGAAGGCCCGTATCTCCAATGCGCTTCCGCGCCTCTGCTCTCAACTCTGGCCTGATAATAGGGTTATTAGCCGTTGCTCCCTTTGCCTTCATCACCTCCATTAAGTTTTTCTCCGCCAACTCGTACCTGAACACATTAGAAAAGGAAAATGAGTCAGGAGTCCTTTTTTCCCCCTCTTCTGAACCTGCAATACATATAAAGTATTTAATTACCTCTCAGCAGACCAACGGTCTTTGGGGTCTTTGTATACTGACAAAACCCTGCATTTGTTTTTCTTCTTAATCTTATTTTTCTTCTCAGGACCCCTTGTTGTCTTTGCCTTTTTCTTTACTGTAGTAGCTCTAAAGCTATACCTCTTTCTCTTTAGATTCTTGTTAGTCTTTTCTGTTACAGCTTCCTCATCATCTTCCTCTTCTGATTCTTCATCTTCTTGCTTTAATGATTCACCATCAATTTCATCTTCTTCCTCCTCATCGTCCTCTTCAGATTTTTCTGGTGTTTTCAGTTTTAGAATTTCTTCTCCTTGAACAAAGCTTGAAGAAGACTTGGTGTTGTTGCTTTGGTCATCGTGTCTCCCCAGAAACTTGACCTGCCGGCGTATCCCCCAGGTAACCATCCCATTGACCTTGAGCTGAGACAAGCAGATGCCATTCTTTGCAGCAGGAACAGCGCCCAAAGTAGTATAGTTGACTAACCAGAAGCTATGAAGATGTTTCTTCTCGGCAAACTCCTGAGAAGGAACTTGACGAAGAAGCACTTTACTAGCCAGAGCTGTTCCCATTACGAACTTCTCATCAAAAGCTGGATACATTTCTCGTTTGCTATTGCTGAAGTATGTTTGTAGTGACTGCATGCTCGGGTACCTCACGGCCACATTCAATACAGTTCTCTCGCTCACCTGAAATATCAAAGCATATTTGGGTTAATTAGTCTAGGTTCAAATTTAAAACCAGAAAATAACTTTTGTACTATAACATCAGGATTTTCTCACCATAGCAACTCGGATGGACTTGAGTTGAACTGGGGTCCTAGGAGGCAAATATATATGATCAATCTCGTAGATAGAACCCATCTCAATATTCATCTTTGCATTCTGCAGAATTTCATGGTCTGCTGAAAAGCAAAGAAAAGAATCATAATTATAAGAATACATTTTCCCAAAAACTATCGTTACTTTTGAAAACCCAAAAGCTTACTTATTAGATATATAGATACTACTACACAAAAACAAATGCCAAAATGGGGGTTTAAGAAATTTGATTCATATGAGGTTAAAATACAGTACTACTACTACTGCAGAAAGAGAGAGCGAGTGAGTACCATTGCGTTTTAGGGTACAGCGATCAGATGAGGGCAGAATAGGTTGGTTGTCATGTCTGGCCAAAGCTGGAGTGTCTGCGCAGGCGACACTGCTTTGATTTTGCTGTTTCAGGAAATCCATTTCCTGTACGTATATATATAAATAAAGCTGTATTACAAAAGATGAACACCCACTACACCATTATCCTTTCTCTCAGACTAGTACGATATATATGCACGTACTCTCTCTCTCTCTCTCTCTTTTTCTTCAAATATGTCACAGAATATACTCTACAAGAGTTTAGTATATACACTGTGATCACTTAGAATATTATATTAAGTTATTAACATGCATAATATGATAGTATTTGCCTAATAAGTGTTTCTTTCGCCCCACTCATGCGGGTTATTTACAATCATCATTATCAAGCAGATTTCTTTTTGTCTTTTTTGCAGGAAAACATACTACATGCACGCACTCGTATTGAAAGCAGAGAGAGAAAAAGCGTAGAGAGAGAGAGAGAGAGTGGTTACGAGGTTGGCTTGAATGGCTTTTTTGGATCTTTTTCTGTAGTAAGTTTCCATTGTTGCCATTATATATCTGTAAGCAAATAAAGCAAAGAATATATAAATATGAGTGATTAACGCTAATGATTTGCATAAAAAGTTGGGTTTTTTGGGGTTAAATTTCAAAAGGTTGAAATTGACTATCTATCTGGGTAAAACATAAATAAAAAAAGAAAGTGGAGAAGCGGTGTTGAGCTGCCATTAGGGTCTTTTTTCCCAGAAATGATCAGTTCCATGAATAGTAACGCATTAAAGATAGCGGCTGAAAAGCAAAAAGGGCAAAAACACTCATACGGATAAATACCCAGACATGAACTGCTAACCCTCAGTGTCCGTACAATTCTACACTCTCATGCTCTTCTGTATACGCCAACTAAATATTTGTATATTTATATAATATTCATCCATACACGAGCAGTGCAAGCACCGATAAAAAGGTGAAAAATCCCAGTGCTTTTTGACTAAACTGCTGCTTGATCAGTCCGTAAAGGCTGTAAACTTACGGAAATCGCAAATAAATGCATGATTCATGAACTTCCATATTCATATGAAAAAAAAAAAAAAAAAGGAAGTTGTGATCTTTTTGTTTTGTTTTGGAGATTTTAGTCTACTAAGAGAATCAACACATGAAATGGTTGCAATTTCGAACACCCGAGAGTACTCCATTTTTCTTTCCCGAGAAAAAAAAGAAAGATGGTTTCTTGGAAAAAACTTTACAGCATCAAATGAAGAAACCCTAACTGCCATATATCCCTTCCCATCTATACACACACACACACCGATACACACACTTATACAGAGAGAGAAAGAATTAGAGATATTATTCAGCTGCAACACTAAACACTCGTTTTAGTGAGGCGATTGAGGATTGACGTGAGAAATAAAAAGAAGAACATAAGAGAGCAAATGAAAGCTTTGTTGATTATACCTATCGTCGTATATGCTGAAATTAAAGATAATGAGTTCTGGAGAGAATGCTGTATGGAAGCTGAAGAGAGATAGTGAATGGAAAAGTATAGAGAGATTGTTAAGAAAACATGTATATATAAATGGAGTTTAGATGATTCTGGAATTTGGAATTGTATTAATTTGTTGCAAATAATGCAAACGAAAAAATGGAGTGAAGAAGGTTGTTATTCTGAGAGTTGGGAGCAGTATTGAAATGAAATTGAGCAGCATAAGAGAGAGAGAGAGAGAGAGAAATGATAAAGTAACTGATAACGCAACGGCGAGTGAGGTCTGGTCTTGGTCCCCACTACGTGAAAAGACGACGCTGCCCCTACGTGATGCTACTTTGCCCTCTCTTTCCTTCCATTGTTTCTTTGCTATAGACCAATAGACAGTGATTCAAACTATTCAAAACTAAGGCCGAATTCATGTATTACATAAGAATGTTTTTCAATTCAAATTTACTAAAGTTTTTGAGTTACAAAACAAAAACTTTAGCTTTTCTTATTTTGTAACTCGCGAACTTCAGCTCTACAGCTGAAGTTTTTGTCTTTATAACTGGGGAAGTTTGTAACAGGGAAACTTCAGCTCTAGAGCTGAAATTTTATCTTTGTAACTGGGTAACTTCAGCCCCGTATGGTGAAGTTTTATCTTTGTAACTGGCGAACTTCAGCTTAACTGGCGAACTTCAGCTCAGCGAGGAAAAAGGAGCTGAAGTTATTTAAAAAATAGGTACAAATTAAAAGTTTTTAAAAAGCGGGTATAAATTAAATGAGGGCGACCAAATAAGATGTTCCGCGCAATTTTTACAATTGACAGTGATTCAAACTATTCAAAACTAAGGCCGAATTCATCTATTACATAAAAATGTCTACTTAATTAATTTGCCTAATAGAGCTATAACAATTACTCAGATTATATATGAAATAAACAATGCAAACCTTGGGTGGATTTCAATTTTAAGCACACGGATACAAAATATTATAATTTTTAGAAAAAAAAAGATAGTATTTGGAGTTAAGTTAAAAAAACAATATTAAAATTAAAAATTATATTTGAACATATGTTTCTCTTTGAAAAATATTATAATTTTATGAGGAAAAATAAATTTTTACTTGAAAAAGTGGTAGAAACTACTGTTTCAAACTTGAAACTGGTCTTCAAGAATAAAAAATTTCAAAAATTTAGTACAATTTATACCCAAAACAACATTTTGAAGAGGAGTGTCGAAAAGTTAAATAAATTATGAACAAATAGGTCCTTGTTTTTCTTTTTCTGACGTTGGGTTTAAAGCGAAATTTAACTTTTGGGTAAAGCGACGAGTTCCGCCAATATATATACTACTAGGTTGCATTAAATAGAGTTAGTATTTTCTTATTTTCGAAAGTTTTCATATTTGATCAGATAACTTATTTTGTTAGTTTAGAAAATTCTCTCTCCTTATTCCTATAGGAGATAGGAAAACTTAATGCATATATATTTCACAATGCACTCAGTAAATTTTGCTACTCACTTTTCATACGCAGAGCTTAGTGCTTTCTTCCTAAGGTTTTAGTAAACATGATGCTTTCTTCTCAGCCAAAATTTACCATTGCCACAAAGATGGCTTGCTGCCGGAAGAGAAACATCTCTCAAGTTTCCAATTCCTATGATACGGTGTCGAAGAAAGATGACAAACAACTCCGAGCAACGATGTTGAAGAACCGTTTTGCTAACATAATCTTCAAGTCCGAAGGCAAACATTTTGACCAACAACTCATGATGAAGCAAAAGGTGCAGTTGCGTGAAGAGATCAAGAAAGCCGAGTTGATGAAACAAAGGCAAAGACAAAGAGAAGCGGCTCGTATTGCCATACAAAGTATAAAAAGAACGGTGAATTTTGACAACGGTTTGAATGCAGAAAGAGAGCTCTTGATGCTGATCCGAGCTGCCTGAATTTTGTTCTAAAAACGTCAAGTGTTAAAAATTTAATTTCTTCAAAGGCTTAGTATTTTCTTGAAAACGTTTAATTCTTAGTAATATTGTATGTATTTGATTTAGCTTCGTTTAATTACCCCAAAAGAATGTATAATATAAATTGATCGAGGTTGGCTTACTTGGTGAAATTCCCGCATTTAACACCTGTAGGTATCCCCTTTCCTTTTCCACCTCCCCTTACCCCAACACGGATGTAATTTAAAAAATATAGATTGATCTTAAGACCTGCCAAAATTGAAAACAAATATTTGGTATATAACCTCAGCTTGATCTAATTAAAACCTGCCAAAATTGGAAACCAAGATTTGATATATATAACGCGTTTGTACTATGTGCTTCCTCTGTTCCAATTTATGTGTTATACTGTCATTTTTAGTTTGTCAAAAAAATATATTATACTTCCTTATTTAGAAATAATTAACTTTAAAAGTCATATTTTATCCCGAATTAAATGATTTATAGCCATACAAATTCTTCTGACTTGTTTTAGACCACAAATTCTAAGACAAAATACTTTAAAACCCCCTAACTTGGCACTGATTATTGGTTACAACCTTGAACTATTCGTAGTCTTAATTACCCCATGAACTTGGTTATTCGATAGTTGTTATCCCCTTGGACAATCTCATCCTAGGAAAGTGGCATGTAGAGCTGTCAATATGGACTAACCCAGCCCAACCCACACGGGCTTTGGCATTTGACGGAGATGGGTTGGGCCGACCTATTTTGATGGGCCTTAAAATGGTCAACTCAGGGGCCGGCCCACCATATTTAAAACTATTTTTCATATTTTTTAAATTTGAGTTTAAAACTAAAATGCAGAATATATATATATATATATATATATATATATATATATATATATATATATATATATATATATATACACAAACATACACTCAGAAACGGATAACAATTAAATTTGTAAGTGGTTTTAAGGATACGCGGATTAATTCGACACAAACGATAAATTGCGTCAGATTAAATAAAGAAAAAATGACATTGTATAGCCACTCTCAAAATAATAGCCGAAAAAATATATAATTTTTGTATATTTTTTGTGTATATATACATTCTGTATGTTATATACAAAAATTACACAAATTTGATACACTTTTTCGGCTATCGGATATAAATAGTTTCTGGCGCGGGCTAAAAGTGATAATATCCCTTAAATAAATAAAGATATAGTAGTAAATCCAAACCACGTGAGGAGGATGATTCTAGCCTCAATAAAATATCCACCCAAAATTCAGACTCACAATGACAAGCACTGATGAACAAGAATAAGAGTAAAGAAAAATAATAGTATATTGACTTGGTATGCGTGTGTTACCATGTGTGCAATGAATAATCAGACTTTCCTTTATATATTAGAAGAGTTCTACGCCAAGTACAATTCTATAAAATGTAAGAAATCTTCTGTTTAAGTAATCACCGATTCTCTATCGATGCGTGCCGAGATCTGTGTCGTGATATCCGGCCGGTCGCGGATGTCACAACCTTCTGTTGGTCATGCTTGGTTGCCCGACAACGTCCTCCGAAGTCTTTTCGGATTTAGACAGATCCCGGATAATGACTCCAATATTCTCGAGGGTGGGCGTCACGCCCCCGGACTCTGACTCGATGAAACCCTTGGCTCGATTCCGGTTCCTTGTCATCATGTCTCTAGCTTGATTTATCTTATCGGCAACCGGGGGTGTACCATGAGCTTGGTTTACCCGTATACAGATAGTCCCCTCATTTCTCGGAGAGTAAGTTGACGAGAAACGACTCGAGCTCCTCGATTCCTTCTTCAATACATCGTGACAGAAACAACAAAAAACCCAAAAGTCTCGTTAGTCATGTCATTATGACCTCAACTGTGTGTTAGTCGTCGGTGGGCTGTACCTGGACGCGAAACGTCGCAGAGCCCCTATAAATATTCCCTCATTCGTTCATTTTTTACATTACGTCCAAATGTCTACCCTCGTGCCTTCAGGATTCCATTACCCTTTTTTTATACTCTAGTGATTTTACCTTCTTCACTCGAGATTCCTCAATAATTTCAAGCTTTCACTCATTCTCTACCCAAGCCAACACATCTGAGCTTTAAACTTTCAACTTTTCTCTATCTTCTTCAAGCCTTTTCAAATAACAATGGCCAAAACCTCCAAATGTGTTCCCCAAAAGGGCGCTTCTACTTCCCAGTCGACTGGCGAAATTAATGAGACCATTCCCGATGTGGTCGACCTCGAGAGATCCGCTACTGACATGGCTATCGATGAACCGACCGCTGAACCTCCCTTGAAGATGTTCATTCCCGAGGGTTGTTCGGTCACTAACGACTTCAAGGTTGAGAAGGCTTCTACGGTGTAGGGTCGGCATGTGGAGGCCTCAAGATATATTTGCTCAATCAAGCAAGTATAACTCCTTTTAAACGTCGACTTTAAAATTTCCGTTCCTCGAGAAGTGGAACGCATCAAGTAAGTGTAACTCCTTTTAAACGTTGATTTTAAGTTTTATCTTCCCTTTTCTCATCGTTGTTTGATGTGGTGCATCCCTTGCTTGAATTCCAAATGCTATTCCTTGGCTCAAGGAGTGGATCGAGGGTATTGTGGTCACAAATTCCCTACTCCGAGCACTCGTGGTGCAAACGAAAGTTCGTTGGGAAGCCCATTCCCATGTTAAGATTTCTTTTCCGAGCAAGTTGTATTGGGCTTCTTCTTCTAGCATCGCATTCTTATTTCCTTTATTTTCTTTTTGCAGGTTTGCTTAAGACCGTCGAGCTTAGGCTTCTGGTCGGGCGCGAGGACTTGCCCATTGACTCTTCTGCTTTGGGGCATCTAGGGGCTGCATCAGGAGAGAAGAAGAAGAAAATAAAGGCTCTAGGTTCCCCGAGCTCAGAGAAGAAAAAACCAAAGAGAATATTGGCTCGTAAGCCAAAGGAGATCTCCATCTCTCGAGCACCAGATTCGGACTTTCTCTACCAGCTTAGGGATGAGTCCGAGGGGGAAGAGCCTTTTGCCGCCAGCAATCCGTCGTCCCCGGAAGAGCAGGGGCCGTTGAATAGGATACCCATGAGGCCGATCTCCCTCAGGTTAGGGAGGTTGATGAGGAGGCCGAGACTTTCGGGGATGCCGGTAGTGCCCCGAAGGAGGCACTCGGTGTGATAGATATTACCGAGTTGCCTTCATTTACTGAGTCCATGTTCGATGAGGCCCGAACAGTGAAAGAGAGACCCAACTAAGGGGCTCACGGAGCGGACATCCCCTCCGCTGCTTTTTTGATGGCGTGGACTCAACCGCCCTGGAGGACTTCTCCGGGTTGGGTGACTTAGAGGTACCAAGGAAAAGCCCATCCTCGGAAGTTGGCGGGCAAAATTGAAGTCCGAGGTTGATCAACCGATTCCTCGCTCGGAGCGTGGATTTTGGCCGGAAGCAGCGAGTTATTATCATTGTCCTGGAGGATGCCTGTATTCTTTCTGCCCCTGTCGGGGTAGCTAGCTACCTCTGTGCCTGGTAACTAAAGAAGACCAAGTGAAAATGAGTGAGGTGGATGCGCCGTGCTTGTTCAACGAGGCACAATAGGCACTGAATCGGTTAAGGTGTTATTTCAATCTTTCATCTTTGAATTTAAATTTCGACAATTCTAATGGCTTTTCCCTTTTACACTTTTGCAGGCTTCGATAATCCACCACAAGATCTTTCTCCGTTATCGGGCTGAGCTTAGCCAGCTTGAGTCCGAGGTCAAGGAGCTTGTTGAGAAGAGGGATGCGTACAAACTTCTCAGTGAGTAACGCGAAGCAGAAATTGAGAAGCTCCGGCTAAGTTGGACGAAGTCCAGAAAGAACATGCCAGCCTGCTAAAACATGTAAAGATATTTGAAGTTAGTGATGATGAGTTAGTCATGGAGACTAATGGTCAAAACCCGCAGGTCCAACAGAATCTTGATTGGATCGACCAACTTCAAGCCGAGATGGAATAAGTCAAGGCCGAGGCCGAAGAGTGGAAGGGAAAAATTGACCGTTTGGCTTCGGAGAAAGAGACTACCCGGGAGCAGCTGACCTCGGTGGAGGTCCAAATTCGAGTAGCAAGGGAGAAAGCGGAGTCCCCGTCCTAAAAAATCGAAGACCTCCAGCCCCAACTGGGCTCGACTATCGCTAAGCGGGATGACCTCAATAAGGAGCTTAAAGCAGCCAAGTTAGTGACGGAAATAGCAAGGCCGATTCCTAAGAAATGGTGGCCTAGTACAAAGCTGACGCTGAGGCATCCCAAAAAAGCCTGAAAGTCACTGTCGAGTACGTAAAGTGGCAATCTCGAAGAGAGGCTCTCAAGAAGGTCCATGCCCGGGGTTTCGACCTGTCAGCTGAGATTGGAAATGCTAAGAGGCTCAAGGCCGAAGCCAAGAAGTTGGCCGATCCCGAGGACAAGGAAATCTCTGAGGGCTCCGGCGAATCCGAGGACTGAGAAGACCCCGATGGCCCTGGTAACGAGGCGGGCTCCGGCGAGGATCATGCTTAGGTGCCTTTAGATTTTTCTTTGTTATTGTATTTTTGTATGTTTTGTTGAGGCCTTTTGGCCTTTGTAAAGATCTTTATATATATATATACAAGGCTTTTTTATTTTTCCCTTTGGAAACTTTCAAGTTTGTTCCTTTCTATTTTTTCTTTATGATTTGCAAAGATTTCAAATGCCTTAGCACGTAGTAGTAAGGTCTTTTTCGGAGGTTCGAACAAGGCTTGTTCTCGATGTAAATTGTCTTAAAACTCGTGGGGGCTCGGTCTGACCGGAAGATTTCCCCACAGTGCTTACTTAGAAGTTTTTAGCTTATAATTTTTCCGAGGGTAGTCTTTGAACCCTTTTGGGATTTTTGAAGGCCTTATGTTTTGGTTACGAGTTTTGGACGTCTCCGAGCCAATTTTAAGATGTCCGTAGCCTTTTAAGTTCAGGTATTTCCCAATAGGTTTATTACCCCAGGCTTCGATACCCGAACCGTCCGGGCTTGCCCAGGACGACAGTCCCCGAGTGGAGGTAGTCGTAGCCTTTAAAGTTCGGGCACTGCCTAGTAAGTTTTTTTGCCCCCAGGTTTTGACAACCCTAGCCGTCCGAGTTTGCCATGGACGAAATTCCCGGGTAGGGGTGATCTCTTGGATCTGGATAGAGGTGGCCCTTGGGCTCGATGTCTTTAAGGAACAAAATGTAGTAGTTTTTAGGAGACAAAGTATGTATCTATAAGACATAAACTTTCTTTCATTTCTGTGTGCAACATACAAGATTGCAAATGTGTACAAGTTTCGTGTTATGGCTTAAGTGGTCTATGTGGGTACGGTTCATTTGACCATTTGTCCCTTACAATAAATCCTATCCACTGATCCCAGACTGTTCGAGCACAAAGTTTTCTTCCTCGCTAAATTATTATCCGAGGGTGATGGCACCCAGTATGTCACGACCCAATTTCCCCTCCGTTGGGTATCGTGATTGCACCTAGTCTTAGATACTAGGTAAGCCTAACATTTACTGGATAACAATAATAAATAACATCTAAAAACTTTAGAAATGGAATTCTCTATAAAATTTATAATTTTCAAAATCGGTAGTACAAGTCATAAGCCTTTCTAGGAGAAATTTTACATAATGAATACATCACTGTTCCAGAATAGAAGAAACAATGTAAATACATTAGAGGGTGACTTCGGAGCCTGCAAACGCCCGACAGATGTACCTTGAAGTCTCCAGGCACACCAAGCATGAGTCTCAAAACCTACTCGATCCGAAGTACCCGACTCTGCACAAAAATGATGTGCATAAGCGTAACATGAGTATACCACGGTGGTACCCAGTAAGTATCAAGCCTAACCTTGGTAAAGTAGTGACGAGGCCAGGTCAAGACACTCACTGAACATCTAAGTCTGTGCAGGATATGACATAAAGCTAACAAGAAAGGAATATCTAAAGAAATGCCAATATCAAACAGTAATCAGATTACAAGTAGTAGTAACGATAAGGGAAACATGGTTGGCAATGAAAAATAACCAAGTAACTAGACAACGACATAGTTGGAATACAAACAAGGGTAAATGTGCTCAAGTAGGGAACACGATGTCAACTCAACCAATCAAATCGTTTATAATACACGACTCCAATAATCCCAATTCTCAAAATCTCAAACCATATATCACATCTTTAAACCTTTAACACACACGGCACCTTGTGCCCACATATTTCCATCTCACTTTGAACGGCAAAATCCACGTGCCACTCAGTATATAATATCCATTACAAATGCTAGTTAGGATGTTCAAGAGACTTTATGTATATATTGTAAGACTACAGCTTCTGAACCAAGTAGGAAATCAATGAGAAAAATGAGTTTATTTTGGAAATCATTTGGGTAATGAAAATAACCTTTTTCAAATAAATACAACACCGGATAAGCTACTGAATTTGATATAGGATTTATTAATTTTTTAACTTAAAAATCACATAAGGCAGCATGATATTAATTCTTTTATTTATCTAAAGTCACTTTACTAACAATTCAGCAGGACAGGAGGTAATGTCTCATTTACCAGAATAATAGTATTAGGAAAAAGAACTAAGGAAATGACGGCAAGGTGCTAAGTCAACGCCAATAAATCTTCCTCGAAAAATAATAAAGAACCGGGAATACAAATTCTTAGTATCTCATACGAAAGAACCGAAACCAATACAACAAACATGGAATACAAACACAAAATATGTTGCGGCGTGCAACCCGATCCCACCATATAATGTCAATATCAAAATTCACCCTTATTCCACAATATCAATTCACCCCTATTACACCTGTTGGGGTGTGCAACCTGATCCCACTGTATAATATCAATATCATGCCAATACACCAAATATGTTGCGGCGCGCAACCCGATCCCACTATATAATGTCAATATCATAATTCACCCTTATTCCACTATATCAATTCACCCTTATTTCACCTATTGCGGCGTGTAACCTGATCCCCCTTACAATAATATAAATCAATAACAACAATTCAGTAACTCCATTTACAAGAATTTCTACAATCAAGGATATCAGTGCACAAAAATGGGGGAACCACATAGAACCCGGAGGAACACAACAAACTTTACAAAATCCCCGAACAGGTAAGGTACATGACAACTAAGCATGCAATCAAAACAATTAGGACATGTAGCAGATAAGCACAAGACACAGAATAAACTCAACAATTAAGCGGTAACAAGACAATAAGGAAGACAATAACTTCAACTAAGGCATATAAGGCCAAATAATGAGCAAGAAGTATAGTTAGGTGCTAGCAATGTCAGGTAAAGCATGTAAGAATATACTGACAACGAGATACTACATATTATGACAATTTAATTAAAGGCATGGGAAGACACTAGACAATCTAAACCGGTCAAATACCACATATAAACCAGGTACCCACTCGTCACCTTGCGTACACGACTTTCACATAACAAGATAGCACAATTTACTCAATTCCTACATAGTAGTTTCCCTCTCACAAAGTTAGGCAAGACACTTACCTCAATTCGGCCAAATCAATACTCAAATTACCTTTTCCTTTACAAATTCACCTCCGCTCGGCTCAATCTAGCCAAAGACGACTTAAATACATCAAACAATGCAAGAGAGAACAACTTCAATTAACAGAGCTATAATCTTTATACAATTTGCAAAAAGTCAACAAAAGGCAACCAGGGGCTCGCACCTCATAACCTGATAAAATATACAAAACTCGAACACTCATTCCAATACGAGTTAAACCATGCCAAAACTATCAAATTTCGATACCAATTCATCCTTCAAATCATCATTTTACATTTTAAAATTTTTTACAATTTCCCCCAAATTTTCCTTTAGATTCTCATGAATTTTGATGTTAAACCTAAGGTATAATCACAAAATATAATTGAAAATTGGTTAGAGGCATTTACCCAATGATTTGATATGAAAATCCTCTCTCAAAATCGCCCATTCTCAGACCTAGGGTTCAAAATATGATAAAATGAAGCAAAAACCCGAATTACACAGCTGGAAACAAGATGCAGATGTCACATTTGCGATCTAAGGTTCGTAATTGCGAACCCTCACAAAAGTGAAGAAGCCTTCACAATTGCGAACAAGAACATGGCTAGAAAAGGTCACATTCGCGACAAAAAGTTCGCAATTGCGAACTGGGCATCGCAATTGCGATAGAGATGTTCGCAATTGCTTTCGCAATTGCGACCACACCAGAAACCAGCAGTCTCCCCGACACAGAAATGAGCATAACTCCCTCATACGATGTCCAAATTCGACGATTCTTTTTGTTATGGCTCCAAAATTACGATATGGATCTAATGGTTCAATAAAACTTAATTTGGAACTCATTTGATTAATGTGGTACCATTTTTGCTTGAATAAACGACGACGAAGCATAAAAAATAAGCACAACACAACTTAAACCTATCCGAAACTCACTTAAGCCACTCGAGACCTCTTTCGAACATACCAACAATTCCCGTAACACAACACGAACTTTCTTGTGCGATTAGAATACCAAAATAACCTCTAGAATCACGAATCGGATGCCAAAACACATAAAAATCACAATGAACTTTAAGAGCTTCTAGAATCGCAACCGAGCGTCCAAACCATATCAAATCAACTCCAAATGATACCAAATTTTGCAGGAAAGTTTCAAATGACAAAATGGACCTATTCCAAGTTCGAAAACCACAATCTGGACCCGATAGACTTAAAGTCAAACCATGGTTAAACTTAGGAAAATTCTAAACCTTTAAATTGCCAACTTCCGCCAAATGACGCCGAAACCTTTTAGAAACATCTAAATGAAATTCCAGGCATATTCCCAAGTCCAAAATTACCGTCCGGACCTACCGGAACCTTCAAAATTTTGATCAGAGGTCAAATACTCAAAAGTCAAACCTTGGTCAATTCCTTCAACTTCGAGCTTCTCAAATGAGAGTCACTCTTGAAAATCGTTTCCGAACCTCTCAAAAAACTGAACCGGCGATGCAAGCAAGTCATAATACACTGTTTGAAGCTACTCATGACCTCAAACTGTCGAGCCGGATGCATTTTCTCAAAACGACCAGTCAAGTCGTTACATAATATTCGACGCCGATCGTAGAGAGGGATCGAATACTGTTAACATGATTCTCGACTCTAGTTCATAATCAGTCTTCAATTCTAAGTTAGCACGATCCACTGTTTCCTCATTAAAAACCTTGTCGGAAAACCCATTTGGGATAAAAGCGATTCAAGGGAAAAAGAGTGCAACGCGTGCTTTCAGGCCTAAAAGTTGTATGATTCCTCGGTCATTACCTATAAGCGTTAGTACGATTTGTAATACATGTAAAGGAAATAAATGAATGGGGTCGTACCTTAGTAGTAGTATCACTTTAAGTGGGTTACATTCTAGTTGTTCGGTAGTCGCTCACCGTTCATCGCTTCGCGTTTGTATAATCCTTTACCAGTGATCTCGATAATTCAATATGGACCTTCACAATTCGGTCCCAGCTTACCTTCGTTTGGGTTCCGGGTATTCGGTGTCACCTTTTTTAACACCAAGTCCTCGACAATGAAGTGTCGGAGTTTGGCTCTCTGATTGTAATAAATTTCGATCCATTGCTTTTGGGCGGCGAATCGAACAAGGGCAGCCTCACGCCTCTCGTCCAACAGTTCCAGGCTCGTATTCTTGGACTCATTATTTTACTCTTCGATCGCATATCAGAACCTGAGACTCGATTCTCCTACTTCGACCGGTATTAGCGCTTCAACTCTGTACACCAATAAGAACGGGGTGGCCCCGGTACTAGATTTTGAGGTTGTACGGTACGCCTATAGGACTACGGGCAAAATTTCCTTCCATTTCCCCTTAGTGTCGGTCAACCTCTTCTTAAGGTTTTGGAGTATGGTTTTGTTTGTGGATTCCACCTGACTGTTCCCACTAGGGTGATAGGGTGTTGATAGGATGCTTTTGATCTTATGGTCGGCGGAAAATTTTCTCCCCTTGCTTCCGATGAACTAATTCCCGTTGTCGCACACGATCTCGACCAGCATTATGAACCGGCATATTACGTGGTCCCAAATGAAATCAATAACTTCTTTCTCCTTGACTCTCTCAAATTCTCGGGCTTCCACCCACTTAGAAAATAGTCAGTCATAAATAAAATAAATTGAGCCTTACCGGGTGCCCATGGCAGGGGACCGACGATGTACATTACCCATTTCATGAATGGCCAGGGTGACAGGACCGAATGTAATATCTCCCCAGGCTAATGAGTCATCGGTGTGTGCCTCTGACATCCGTCGCATTTTCGTACGAACTCCCTTAAATCATTCTCCATATCGATCCAGTAGTAGCGGGCTCTAATTACCTTACGAACCAACGACTCGACACCCGAATGATTCCTACATGTGCCTTCGTGAATTTCCCTCAAAACATATTCAGTATCTCCTGGTCCCATACATATGGTGAGTAGGCCATCAAACATTCTTCTGAATAGGGTGTTTTCTTCGGACATGCTGAACCTGGATGCCTTTGTTTGTAGAGCTCTTGATTCTTTAGGATCCGAGGGCAGCTTCTCGATCTTTAGTTAATCTATATACTTGTTTCTCCAATCCCAGGTTAAGTTTGTAGAGTTTATCTCAGCGTGGCCTTCTTCCACTACCAATTTCATGAGTTGTATAACCGTTCTTGAGTGGAACTCATTGCCATCAACCGACGACCCCAAGTTAGGAATAACATCGGCTTCACTGTTTTGATCTCGAGGTACATGTTGCAAAGTCCACTTTTTGAACCGATGTAGCATTATGTGTAGCTTATCTAGGTGCCTTTGCATTCATTCCTCTTACACTTCGAACGTCCCGTTGACTTGGTTTACCACAAGGAGGGAGTCACACTTAGCTTCGATCACCTCGGCCCCCAGGATTTTAACTAGTTCGAGACCTGAAATCATGGCCTCATACTCGACCTTATTGTTGGTCAATTTTACAGTCCTAATAGGTTGTCTAACTACATTACCCGTTGGTGGCTTTAACACGATGCTAATTCTAGAACCCTTTGCGTTTGAGGCACTGTCTGTAAAGAGGGTCTAGATTCCCAAGGAAGACCCCGAGTTCAACAACAATTCCCTTTCAACCTCGGGTATTAGGTTCGGCGTGAAGTCGACCACCAAGTCCACCAAAATTTGAGATTTGATGGCAGTTCGGGGTCGATATTTGATACGTACCCACTAATCTCCACAACATATTTGGCCAACCATCTCGAGAGCTCGGGTTTATGCATTATGTTTCTCAATGGATAAGTAGTTATAACACATATGGGATGACATTAAAAATACGGTTTTAACTTCCTCGAGGCGCTTAGCAAAGCGAGCACCAATTTTTCTAGGTGAGGATACCTAGTTTCAGCCTTACCTAGAGTCATGCTAACATAATTGTAACGACCCGACCGGTCATTTTGCGTTACTGGACCCCGTTCCTCTAAATGAAATAGCGTCTTATTGTGATTTATGACTTGCGGGGACGGGCGGTCCAGGATTCGGGAGTGTTTGGAGTGCTATAGGAACACTGGGTTCCTTAAGGTTGGCCTTTAAGGCCAAGTTTGACTTCGGTTAATATTTTGGGTAAACGACCTCGAAATCGAGTTTAGACGGTTCTGGTAGCTTTTTATGATAATTTCGGACTTGGGCGTATGTTCCGAATGGGTTTTGAATGGCCCGGGAGCGTTTCGGCGCCCAATATTGAAATAAGAGTTCCTTAGGTCCCTATTGTGGTTTGGGACGTGATTTTGAGGTATCGAGGTCCGAATGGAATTCCAAGATCGGGAATAGTTCCGTTATGTCATTTATGACTTGCCTGCAAAATTTGGTGTCATTCCGAGTAGTATAGGTCGGTTCAGCGCGTTGTTAGCAAAGTCAAGAAAACTTAAAGTTCCTAAGTTTGGTTTTAGGGGTTTTGGGGTGTGATTTTGAGTTTTAGCGTTGTTTTGGGTGTTCCGAAGGCTCGAGCGAGTCCGTATTATGATTTGGAACTTGTTGGTATATCCAGACGGGGGCTCGGTTGAGCCCAGGTGCCTCCTGGACACCACACGAGGCCAGAAAACCAGCTGGAATAGCTGCTGGTGCACCTGTTCTGGTGTGACCGCAAGTGCGGTTTCCCAGTCTCGCAGGTGCCACCCCCAGCTGGCAGCCCATGTCTCGCGGGTGCGGACAGAGTTCCGCAGGAGCGGAGCCGCGGGTGCGGTCTCCTCTCGGCAGGTGCGGGCCCATGCTTTCTCGTCCATTTCCGCAGGTACGAGCCTTTGCTCGTAGGTGCGAGACCGCAGGTGCGGTCCTCGAGCCGCAGGTGCAGAACCCCTGTCAGGCAGTGTGTTTCTTAAATACGGGATTCTCCATTGTTTCTTCATTTCTTCCTCTATTAGAACACTTTGAGAGCTTGGGAAAAGGGCTCAACGACCCAACCACTGAAAGGTAAGTAAATTCTATCCTAAAATTGGTTAATGCATGCATTCTTAGAAGGATTTAACTACTTAATTAGTGAGAATTTAGGAATTTGGGTAGTAACCTAGGGCCTTCAAGAATTTAGAAAATTTCCCGTGAATTGGCTCTGAAATCATACAAAATCGTATATTAATGATCCTTAGGCTATGGGTGAGTGTTTCCTTCGAGAATTTTTGGAATCCGAGCATGCGGGCCCGGGGTTGGATTTTAGGATTTATTCAAGAATGATGAATTTGACTTAGTAGTAGGAGGATTTCCATGCTTTGAGCATAAATTGATAAATTTGTATAACATTTGGCTAGCTTCGAGTCCTCGGGTGTAGAGTTCGAAGTTTCGGGCGCGTTCTTGGTCCAGGGAGTAGATTCGACATGAGGTGAGTCTCCTTTCTAACCTTGTAAGAGGGAACTGTCCTCCTAGGTGCTTTAAATGACTATGTGCTAACGTTTGTGGGGGCTACGTACGCGCAAAGTGATCAGAGTCCGTACGTAGCGACTATTATTGTTATGTCCAGGTAGTTAGGCCTACACTATGCCTTATGTTTTCCTTGAATTGAACTATATGCAAGTGAATTAATGTTACTTGCGGCTTGTTTCCCTGAGTTCATGGAATTTAAGAGAATTTTAAGGAATTGATCACGAAGAGTAATTTATAAAGAATAAATGTGTGGATTGTGTGTGCATGTGACCACTTCGCAATTTACATTCCGCGAGCGGAGTGTTATTTCCCACTCTCATGGGAGCGGGCCATACGCCACGACGAGATTGAAAGATATATATTATGGTTCGGCCGTTCGACCCTCGGCAGTGCACATATATGATCATTATGATGGCTCAGGCCGGTTGTCCTTATCCTGTATGCGCATGTTAAATTGTTAATGATTCCTTTTTATGGATTTTGAGTGATCAGATATATTTTAAAGGAAGGAAAATAATAATGAAGTAGAAATTGTACATTTACTTCCAGTATTTATTTGAGTTACTGTCATTTTTAATGTTTACTGCTTTTTATCATCCTTGTATATCTGTTACTGATATTATATCTTATTAATCATTATGTTGGACCTTAGTGAGTGTCAAGTCGACCTCCTGGTCACTACTTCTTCGAGGTTAGGTGGGATACTCACTGGGTACATATTTGTTTATGTACTCATG
>MDKI01039402.1:0-11233 GCA_005239505.1 Nicotiana paniculata | reverse complement strand
CGATATCTGGACTTAAAATCCTATATTGCTTGTCGACCACGTACACTTGCGTGTGCATTGGAAATTCAACCAACAGTGCACACCGTCAAAATCTGGGCTAGGGTCTCCTGAGGACCCGAAATCACAATTGGCAATGCTGGTGCCTGAGCCTGTCCCGCTGGGATCTCAACTACGGGGACCTGATCCTGAGCAGTGGGATGGTCCACAGGTACTACCCCGACTGGTGAGCGGGCTGCACCCCTCCCTCTGCCACAACCTCGACCTCCAGCTGGTCCTGCTGGTGTGTGATCACGACGATCGGTAGCACGAGTCCTCAGAATTTGTGAGAGAATGAAAACAACAGAAGTTTAGTTCCAGAATTCAACAGAGTCGCACGCCATAATTTAAGAATGTGATATTTTTCCTAAGGGTTCTGTAGCCTCTCGAAGATAAGTACAAATGTCTCCGTACCGATCCGTAAGACTCTACTAAACCTGCTCATGACTGGTGAGACCTATTTAACTTAGAGCTCTGATACGAACTTGTCACGACCCGATTTCGGAGTCGTGATGGCTCCTGTCGTGGAACCACGCAAGCAACCCCTTTTATCTAAGCTAAATTCAATTTCTAGTAAAAATATGATTTTAAACAAAATTATTGATAATACTAAGTGTCTGAAGTTTAAAAACAATAACTGAAACAAAAATAAAATCTCCAACCCCGGATCCGGTGTCACTCAGTCATGAGCTGCTATATCATTAAATAAAGAAATGACGAAATAGACAACATAGTCTCAAAATAAGAGCAACAGGTGGAATAAGAAAGAGAAGATAAAGTCGCGATCGCCAGCTGCTACCTCGACAACTCTAATGAAACTCTGATAGATGCTCAATATCCACTACCGGGTCCCAATGTACCTGGATCTGCACACAAGGTGCAGGGGGTAATGTGAGTACACCAACTCAGAATTAACGAACCCAAACTATAGGCTGAGAGGTAGTGATAGACAAAACCTCAGAATTTACAATAAACACTATACATAAATTAGACATGCTAACAGTTTATCAGAATGAGTAAATATGCCAAGTATGCCAGTATACTCTACATGCCATCATAAGAAAATGTATGAAACTAGTGTGGATATGCACATAGTTCTCACGACCCTCACACAACGTTCCACTCAGTACCGTATATGGTTCTCAGGCCCAGGGAAGGTCCATCCCGGAATATACATAATCATCGGTGAACCTAGTCACCCCGTACTGAGGAAAAAGGACAATCCAGCCCCACGGAGAAAGTCCATCTCCGAAATATAACACTCGGACAAGATCCATGTCCAGGGACGATCCATCCCTCACATAACATCCACTTCGGACACGATCCATGCCCAGGGAAAATCCACCCGTCAATGCGCTCACTGGGGGTGTAAAGACTCCGGAGGTGCCCTAGTGGCCCAAGCGCCATATCAAGCCAACAAAGGCATGATTTAAATATCACTGCGATGTGCAGTCCGATATCATAACTGTCTCAATAATAGGCTCTCAGCCTCACTCAGTCATTACTCTCCACTCTCACTCACATGGATCATAGATGCAACCATAAGCCCGAAACAATGATAAATATGCATGTAATTAACAATACTGAGACTGAGGTATAAAGTGATATGCTATAACGTGACTGAGTATATGGATTCAAATAAATCACAAATGAGACAGTAATATACGACCACTCGGGTCTCAGCATTTTCGGTGTGAAGCCTAGCATTTATACTTAACATGATTTCTAACATGTTCACAATTACCACAATAATGGAAGCACATATATCATCAGGGAATAATCAGTAAGCGGTGCCATGGGATAAGCCAGGCCACAATTGCTCAGTGCACGCCCGCACGCCCGCACGCCCGCACGCCCATCACTTGGCATGCGCGTCGCCTCAATTATAGTCATAATCATTTAGCTCGGGGTTTCGAACCCTCAGAACCAAGTTTGGAAACTTTACTTACCTTAAAACCGGCTAAAATACTACTCCGCGGTGCCTTTTTCTCTAAATTCAGCCTCCGGGTGCTCCAAATCTACCAAAATTCAGATGTATATCATTATAATATGCCAAGGAACGAACCCTAATCGAAATTTATCAAAAATACTCAAAAACCCCGAAATTGGTCAAACCCGACCCCCAGGCCCATGTCTCGGAACTCGATGAAATTACAACATAAAAATCCTCATCCTCCCACGAGTCTATACATACCAAGAACACTGAAATCGGAGTCCAAATGACCCCTCAAATTCCCCTTTCAAGGTCTCTAAACCACCAGCCCTAATTACCTATTTTAGCACTGTTTTCCCCCAAATTTCACCACTAATCTGACCTTTAATCACATATAAACGAGTTTTAAGTCCAAAATCCTTACCTCAATGAAGAACTATCGATTTCCCTATTCAAAAAACCTTCAAAAGCTTCAAACCCGAATAACAATGGTGAAAGAATGGCCAAAATTTTCTAAGGGTTCTTTTTATAGGTTCTGCTCAGCGATGACCGCACCTGCGGTGCTTTTCTCGCACCTGTGGACCCACACCTGCGGTCCTAGTTGCGCACCTATGAGAATTCACTTACGGGACCTTTTCCGCACCTGCGACTTCGCAGGTGCGGTCCAAGTCTCGCACCTGCGACCTTCACTGATCCAGCCAACTTCCGCATCTACGGAGCCTTGTCCGCTTCTGCCGGCTCGCACCTGCGGTCCCCCATCCGCAGGTGCGAAAACACCAGAAAGTTTCACACCAGCAACTCCAAAATGCCAAAAATCATGTCGTTACCCATCCGAACTCAACCCGAGGCCCTCAGGACCCCAACCAAAATATAAACAAGCCATAAATGATCACCCGGACTTATTCGAGCCCTCGGAACACCCAAAATAACATCGAAACACCAAATCAACCCATGATTCAAGTCTAAAGATATTCAAACTTCTGAAATTCACCAACGATGCCGAAACTAACCAAACCTCGTCCGAATGATATGAAAATTTGCACACACATCAAGAATGATTCTACGAACCTGCTCCAAATTATGGAATTCCATTCCGACCCCGATAGCCTATTTTCCACTGCCGACCAGAAATCACGAAAAACTAACTTTCGGCAATTCAAGCCTAATTCTACACCGGACATCACAACTTCATTTCGAACACATTCCTAAGTCCCAAATCACCTAAAGAAGCTATTCGAGCCATAAAATCCACATTCCGAGGTGTTTACTCAATAGTCAACTTTCAGTTAACTTTTCTAACTATATGGCCAACTTAAGAGACTAAGTGTCTCATTTCTCACCATGACCACTCTGAAACCGAGTGAACCAACCCCAATCCACACAAAAGAGATGAACTACACAAGCAATGAAGCCGAAATGGGGGAAACAGGCTAAACTCTTGGAGTGACCGGCCGGGTCGTTACATATGCCAAGTTCGGGACAGGGCTTAGTCCCATGCAAGTGAATGCAGTTCTTAGCCTTGTGCAAGGTGAAGGAAATGCTTAGCCTTATGCAAATAGGGAGGCAGGGCTTAGCCTCATGCAGGATTGAGACAAAGCTTAGTGTCGTGCAAAGTTCGGGACATGGCTTAGTCCCATGCAAAGAGAAGGCAGTGCTTAGCCTTATGCAATTAAAGGAAATGTTTGGCCTTATGCAGATAGGGAGGCAAGGCTTAGCCTCATGCAAATATTGAGACAAAGCTTAGTATCATACAAATAGAAGGCAGAGCTTATCCTTATGCAAATATGGAGGCAGGGCTTAGCCTTATGCAAGATTGAGACAGAGCTTAGTCTCATGCAAATAAAAGGCAGAGCTTAGCCTTATGCAAATAAGGAGGCAGGGCTTAGCCTCATGCAAATATTGAGACAAAGCTTAGTATCATACAAATAGAAGGCAGAGCTTATCCTTATGCAAATATGGAGGCAGGGCTTAGCCTTATGCAAGATTGAGACAGAGCTTAGTCTCATGCAAATAAAAGGCAGAGCTTAGCCTTATGCAAATAAGGAGGCAGGGCTTAGCCTCATGCAAGGTTCGGGATAAGGCTTAGTCCCATGCAAAGAGAAGGCAGTTCTTAGCCTTATGCAATGTGGAGGCAATGCTTATCCATCATGCAGGATTTGAGACAATGGTTAGTCTCATGCAAATGGAAGGCAGAGCTTAGCCTTATGCAGGGTGGAGGCAATGCTTAGCCTCATGCAAGGTTCGGGACAGGGCTTAGTCCCATTCCAAGAGAAGGCAATGCTTAGCCTTATGCAAGGTGGAGGCCATGCTTAGCCTCATGCAGGATTTGAGACAATGCTTTGTCTCATGCAAATTGAAGGCAGAGCTTAGCCTTATGCAAATAGGGAGGCAGTGCTTAGCCTCATGCAAATAGAGAGGCAGGGCTTAACCTCATGCAATATTGAGGCAGAGCTTAGTCTCGTGCAATGAATATACAATAGGTGATAGCAGAGTATTTCTTATCTGGAGATGGGTTTGGATATCTTTGTTTTTATGAAGACTTGTGATTCAAAGGTGTTCATATTCCTTGTTTTTGCATTCAAAGAAAAATCGTGAGTTTTGCAGGGGGAAGGTTGATTCGTGTCTTCGTCTGCTTTCTTGATTTTCTCCGCTCTATCGGAAGATCCTGTTCAAATTATTGGGGCAGCATTTGCTAAAGTAGAGTTTATTTCAAAAGCAGGCATGCATAGTTTTCAAAGACATAGTAAAATATAGTTGTGAAATTGGTTAGATGAACCAGAATCAAAGACATCGCAACTTCTTCTGGGGAAGAATTTTGAGGGTCCTCCTCAAAATTCTGCCCCAGTTAACTAGACAACATTTCTGACTGCTCCATATGGTACGATTGGCTGAACTTGCTTCAGAATTTTGAGGGTCCTCCTCAAAATTCTGCCCCAGTTAACTAGACAACATTTCTGACTGCTCCATATGGTACGATTGGCTGAACTTGCTTCAGAATTTTGAGGGTCCTCCTCAAAATTCTGCCCCAGTTTCTGATTGTAGGGAAAATAGAAATTTTATTGAATTATGACCAAACCCACAGGCTTCATACGTATCCCCTCTTAAACGGGAATCGGGTTGAGCGTAGTTTGATTTACATCATATGAAGAAACACAAATAATTTACACATAGTATCATTTAACTGCATCTGATTTGATTAGCTTTGGCCAAATTTCCCCGTCCATTTCTACGAGTATGAGGACTCCTCCTATCAATACTCTGTGAACCATGTAAGGACCTTGCCAGTTGGAAGAGAATTTCCCTTTGGATTCATCCTAATGTGGGAAGATCTTCTTCAACACCAGCTGCCCCGGTGTGAACTGTCTTGGATTGACTCTTTTGTTGAAGGCTCTGGATATCCTGTTCTGATAAAGTTGTCCGTGACATACCGCGTTCATCCTCTTTCCATCTATGAGGGCTATCTGCTCATAGCGGCTCCTTATCCATTCTGTGTCGTTGAGCTCAGCTTCTTGTATGATCCTAAAGGAAGAAATTTCCACCTCGGTGGGAATGACAACTTCAGTACCATAAACCAGCAGATAAGGGGTTGCCCTAGTTGGTGTACGGACTGTGGTACGGTATCCCAGTAAGGCGATTGGTAGCTTCTCGTGCCATTGTTTGTGATTCTGTACAATTTTGCTTAGTATCTTCTTGATATTTTTATTGGTGGATTCCACGATTCCATTCATTTGAGGTCTGTATGTCGTGGAGTTCTTGTGCTTGATTTTAAAAGTCTCACACATGGCTTTCATCAGATCACTGCTGAGATTGGCGGCGTTGTCAGTGATGATGGACTCTGGAACCCCAAACCGACAAATAATTCGGTCGCGAACAAACTCTGCAACAATCTTCTTAGTCACAACTTTGTAAGATGCAGATTCAACCCATTTAGTGAAGTAGTCGATAGCCACTAAAATAAATCGATGCCCATTTGAGCCGGTCGGCTAGATTGGACCAATGGCATCCATTCCCCAAGTGGCAAAGGGCCAAGGTGAGCTTATTGCATTAAGCTCGTTCGGTGGCACTTTTATCATATCTGCATGTACTTGACATTGGTAGCATTTCTGAACATTACCGGATGCAATCTGTTTCCATGGTCATCCAAAAGTAACCTGCCCTGAGTTTCTTCTTGGCCAAGACAAAGCCATTCACATGCGGGCCGCAAGTCCTGGCATGTATCTCCTCGAGCAGCTTAGAAGCTTCCTTTGCATCGACACACGTTAATAGTCCTAGATCAGGAGTTCTTCTATATAGGGTTCCTTCACTCTGGAAGACATGATTGGACAACCTCCGAAGTGTGCGTTTCTGAGTATGGTTCGCATGCTCAGGGTACTCTCCTTTTGTTAAATACTCTTTGATATCATGGAACCAAGGTTTCCCTTCTGTTTCTTCTTCAACATGAGCACAATATGCTGGCTGATTATGGATCCTTATCAGAATGGGATCTTTGAAGTTCTTGTCGGGATGCTGTATCATTGATGACAAAGTGGCCAATGCGTCATCAAAATCATTACGAATCCTGGGGACATGCCGAAACTCTATCTTTGTGAACCTCTTCTTCTGAATCACTATCCTTTTGTCGCATTGTCTCATTACATGTCACAATTGTCGTTTCATCGAGATAGGAAATAGTGATACTATAGGGATAAAGATACGAGAGAAAAGTGGTAATAATAAATGTCACACCTTCTTTTTCCGCTACCCCGTATTAATGAAGGGTAGAGAGGGAGTTTTTCCACTTTAAGTGACATTATTCAGATTTGGGATTTATTTTAGTTTTCAAAGTCGTCACCCGGATTTTTACGGTGCTCCGGGACACCATTTTATTTAAAATCCCAAACCGAGGAAATTTAGACTCTGTTTTAAGTTGTCTGCGCGCCAGAAATCTGAGTAAGGAATTCTGTTAACCCGGGAGAAGGTGTTAGGCATTCCCGAGTTCCGTGGTTCTAGCACGGTCGCTTAACTATTAATATTTGGCCTAAGTTATCTGATTATTTACATATTTTTAGCCTATTGTGCATTTAGCCTTTTTTCTTTTTAACCGCTTTAGTATTTATGGATTTATTTTGAAACAAGTCACGATGAGGTGCACTTGTTAGTTTTTGGACACATTATAACTACGCCACATGAAATGCACCCGCAATTACAACATGTGATTTTTTATAATTTGAAGTTGAAGACGGGGACATGAGTTGTCGCACCCGAGTGTAGATTACGTCGTCAAGACTATGGTCATGACGGTTTTATACTGCCTACTTGAGGCGATATTCTATTATTCCAAATGTTTTCTACTTGAAGGAGCATTTTGGTTTTAAGATCAATTAGGAAGTTTATCGATTTAATCTTAAACAAATCACGAGGGCGTGCATTTGTTATTTTTGAGCACACGACAAACACGTCACATGAAATGCACCCGTGCTTTCTATGTGTGTTTTTATTAATTGTTTAGAGTTGGGGGTCGGGGGCATGAGTTGCCTCTCCCGAGTGTAAGTTGTGGTAATTCGAAAGGATACTTGATATTTTTCCAAATTTCAAACTAAAGGTATCTTTCTAACTAAGGGGAGGGATTACCTAAAAATGAAATTCATTAGTCTAAAAGACAACATATTTCGGGCTATGGCCATATTTTATCCCCAATTAATCACTTTAGGCCATCCTAGTTTGGCTATTTTTGTAAAGAAGATTACCAAATAGGAAAATCCAATTCTTAATCAAATCTTAAAGATCCTCTCTTTCTAGTTTGGTAAATGATAGAAAGTGTGTTAATCACGGGTAGATATACATACACCTATGAGAATTATAGACACGTAAATACATTGTTTACTGGCCTTGCTTCAAAATGGTGAGCTAAACTTACCTTATTTTTTATGGAACTTTGTAATTTCTGACGAAGAACATAGCACAGACAGTTTTACTAATTCTTGTCAATTTTTAGATAGCCTAATCACATGCTTCAAGGTTCAGAAGTGTTCACACATCGATTTCAGCTAACTTAACAGGATACGACATGAACAAAACATAATCTACTAAATCCACTGATATTGGAACAACTGAATTTTGAAATAACCACTTCTAAAAATCCAAATGTTTTATGAAAGGCTTCATATGGACTGATTTGAATACCAACTCCCCTTTTTTTTCGATTAAACACCTATTTTTATCTTTGAACTACTTTTAGAGAAAAAAAAAACAGATTCAAAATTCCAGGAAAGTCGCCTCACAATTTAGTTTGAGCACTATCAGTTGAAAGGCAAAAAAAAAAAATGAATGTACAGTCCAGTCTCTTAAATTACAAGATTCCAAAGTGCATAAATGAACGAATTACAGTTTTCTGAAGCGAAAATACAGCTTCTGTAAAATACGCTTTTATGAATATCAAAGCAAAAGAAAATGGAAAATCCTAAATAGCTGCTCCACATATGGATTCTTCATACTGTACATTTGAAGCCCTCTTTTTTTGCAATTTATAGAACATACAACTAATTAAGTGTTAATCACTCACCAGACCAAACATGACCATGAAAGGAGGTCAAGTTTAGACCTGATAATGCTGTGGTAAGCTACACTAACAAAACAAAGTTATTTATGCATTCTCATGGGGTAAACCTGACTATGAATGTGTCAGATTTAATCCCATAATTTCAACATTAACCTAAGTCTAAATCCGTATGGAGACCTGCTTACTGGGTCTTTTCAATGAACAAAGAACACAAATAAAAGCACCTTTTATCATTAATCTAAGATTATAAGTTAAACACTTTACTATTTGGACAGTGTTGAGGATATATCTTTGAGCATTATCAAAAGATGAATCTAATCATAAAAGAGGTTAGATTCACTCCTCAATGACGCTCTTAGAAGAACAAAGCATATTCAGACCTTTTCTGGGCTAAATCTGGCCATAAAAAGGGTTAGATTCAGCTCCATAGATCTCACCTTTTGTTCCTCGTGACAATTATATTATAATTTTGACTTTTTAGGCTTTTATGGAGACATAATCTGATCATTTTAAGAGATTCAGATTCCTTACTCTAGGAGGCCTTTTGACTACTTATTTTATGCCCTAGCAGAGGTAACTTCATGGACATGCTACTGTTTATGCACTATTGTGGGGTGAATTTGACCATTGGAAGGTCAAACTCATCTACCCTAGTGCTAATACTAACCTACCTAGAGACTTGCTTGTTGAATCTCTTTATTGACCAAAGAGACTCAATTGAAAGCATATTTTCTGCACATTTATAGAGAGAACCTGACCATAGAGGAGGTCAGATTCTACACCATAGTGCACCTATTTCACTAATGGACTGACATGAGACTGATGTCCCATGATACTCAATGCATTTTTAACCAACTTGAAATCAAAACAGAATAATCTTAAGGATTTAGATATTACAACATACATTCAGATTACTTAACATCTTATCACTTAAATATTACTTCAAATTCATATACCAAAAAAAAGGGAAAGAAAATTCAGCCTTGACATAATCTCAGAAAAGAAATAACAAGAATCAAACATTCAGCATCAAACTAACAACAAATTCTGAGTATAACAACTTCATTTAAGTTCATTGTTACATACCTCTTTTGGAAGAAAAAATAACCAAGATCCTGACCAAATAAAGGTCAGGTAGGCAATAAAAGCTAAGGAGAGACAGATTCAGCAACAATATAAGCAGCACAAACCAGAAACCCAGCAACAACCCAAACCAGAGGAATTTCAGAAGAGTCAGAAGCAAAACCAAAGCAGAGCACCAACAGAGAAGACCCCAGAAAGGAAAAACTCCAAGAGTTCTTGAAAAAGAAAATCCTCCCTACTGATTTGTTTTGGACCTTTTGAATAAAGAAACTGTTCTCATTTTTTGTTTCCAGTGTTCAGTAAAGTAAAAAACAGTTTTAGAGTGTAGAATGGATTTTTAGGCTGTCCCAAAATCCAAAACAGAAAATCCTCTCCCTCTTTTTCTAAAGGGAAGGGGGTCTTATTTATAGACTATTTGGGAATGAGGTATCCTATGGTATATCCCCATTTCTGAAGCTGAAATAGTACATAGGGCAGCTGTCACCCTTATCCTTTGGGACAGCTGCCCCTATTCTAGAACTATCTTACCCATTAAAGACTCTCTTACCCCTTAAAATCTGACTTCCTTAATAGATGATTCCTCATGTACCCCTTTGAAGCCCCTATATTTACTATTAGGTAACCAGGGTTACTTACTTGGGTTACTATTTAACTATGGTTAACTGACACTAGTTATGCCCTTTAGGTGACAACTAGTTGTTCTTAACTAAGGTTGAGTTAATTAATGAAAGGTTAATTGATTAAATGCCTAGAGTTAGTTTCATACTACTTACTTATGTTTAAATCAATTAATTAAAGTAAACCAATTAGTTTTGACTTCTTAAATTAAGTTAACTGATTTAGTTTAATTAAGTCAACTCACTTACCTAAAATCAGAAACTTAACTAATTATCAGGCCTAGGTTAAATGATTTGTTTGAGTTAATTAGTCTTAAATTAATTACCTTAGGCAGATCTTTGGACTAAGTTAGTTGTTTAAGAGACTATAGGCTAGGTTAAATCATGACCAAACATTGTTTTAGAACTGAGTTTTAGCCTAATTGGTTTATTAGTTTTCTAATTATCAACTGATTTTTTTTTAGGATGTTGGTTGATTTGCTTAGACTTAGTCAGTGTTCTTGTATTAAAGTGTTTAAGTTTTTCACTTGAGCCTAGGGGGAATTAGCTTGTTTAAGTTACTTGAATAATACAATCTAAACTAAGAGTCGCCATTTAACCCATGATTAACTGGAGGTTAACATCCAATTGAGACTAATAACAGAGGCAACAAAAATCAAAGTTAAAACAAACGACGACCTCAAACAAAACATGGACAAAACAACAAAACATGAACAAAACAACTAATAGGGGCTGTTTTTACTAACAAAACATATGAATTCAGGGATTTAATCAATCAGTTGTTCATGCTCGTTTATTGACAGAATTTAACAAGATAGAAATGTCCAGAAATTAGCAGAGAAAGGAAATAAAAACTTAGGGCTAATCTTGGTCATACAATTATTAGACTTGAACAGTTAAATCATACAACAATGGTGATAAAAAAAAACCTAAACTAAATGCATTTGGGACCTTAAACTAAAAAATGAAAAACACGAACAGATCAAAGAAGAAGAAAAAGAAATCAAAGGAAGACAGTGAATAACT
>ML336443.1:0-11851 GCA_005239505.1 Nicotiana paniculata | reverse complement strand
TATATATATTGATCTTTATCAGATTTGAGATAAATTACTATACTAAGATTTAGTTTGGCATTTCATTGTAATGAAAAGAAACAAGAAACTTAAGGTATTTTTTTATTTAGTACAATCATAGATTCCGCATGAAAATTGAAAAAGAATATATTTTGTTAGTTTTTACCAAGAACTCTAAGGTATGGGTTAGCAATAGTGCAATACTTGTAAAGTGCTATATGAGAAAAAGATTCAAATAAAATATAAGAACAAACGGAGAACTATAGTTTTTATCCAATTAAATACTACTAAATTGCTTAGCAGAGAATTTGTTACATCCCGTACCTTAGCATTAGGATGTGCCGTAATAAATCCACCTGAGTTTGAAGGCATTATGTCTATTAGGAGGTTATAGAGGGTTTAAGACATTGTTATTATGAGATCCTGTAAGTTTACAACCTTGATATCGTTCGATATTATGCTAGTGTGATATTTTCTTTTAAGTGAAGTATTTTAGTAAAAGTTTTATAAGTATAATTTGGATAGTTACCCTTATTATTATTTCGAATATGGTAAATTATACATATAATATGAGAAAGTTTATGAGATTTTTATTATTATTGTAAAGATAGAACTTATTTTCTCACAAGAAAAGAAAGTTATTTTTTTACCATTTTAAGAATTAAGCGTAAGAGAATTTGTATTCTTTATACGAGATTAGCAAAAATTAGAAATTGAGAAAATATATGTATTTTTTACATGAATATTTTAATGAAATAATAGTGTATACATTGATTTTATACGGTACTCCATGACCATAAAAGTAAGGTAAAATGACCAGTATTTTAAGTAAGTTGATATAATTCTTAATTATGTTAATTTTTAGTGGAAGATTAACCATGTAATTAAAAAATTGGTGGACAAATTGAGATAAATTTAAAAGAAAAAGACATGGCCGCAATTGGAGGAATTAATAAGTGACTCTTGGTCATAATTCATGACTCACAAGTCTTTTTTTATTTGGTGGCAACCTAACATGCCAATTACAAGACATTTCCATTTCCAGTAAACATTTACTCATAATATCAAACACGTATTCATGCTTCTACTTGGTGTTTCTTTTGATACTTGTGTGCTGAAATGTGTCAAAAGTTGTAAATTACATGAATAGCAAAACCATGATGTGGTTAGCCTTTCAAAATGGTCAGATAGCAGTAATTCATGCTTCAACTTCAGATGTGATTGGCATCTTCTGCAAATTTTCTCCATCCAAATCTAGTATACAGCAATAGATAGCATCAGGTAGAGCAGTATGCTGTTTCCTTGAGATATTTATTGAGATGTTTACCGATTAATCTAAATGTTTTTACCGTTAATAGATATGTTTTACCGTTACTTGAAATGTTACAGTTATTTGAATTATTCTCACTATTACTAGACATATTTTACTGTTACTTCAAACATGATTACTGCTACCGAAATAAAATTTCAAGATTTGATAAGAAATGATATGCCCTTTTATTATTTTGAAAATACTTTTGTACGAGTATTTATTGTTTACAAGAATGAGTATAAATGGGAGGAGACTTTGAAGGATCCTATAACTAACAGCAGGTTCGTTAGACCTGGTGCACCTTGTGTTTACAGATTACCGTATAGCTCTCGCTAGTGGGAAAGTAGAACTAGCATACAATTACAGTTTCTCTCGAGTAGGGGCCTACAATTATATTTGTCTCCTTTTACGAAGGGGTCCACTCAGTGATACAGATTACATGATCCCTTCTTGGAAACCTCCCAAACATAAAGATTTGCTATGAGAAAGTGCTTACCGAATTGTTAAATTGAAATCTGTTACCGGAAACACATGATGAGAATGATTATTGTTTATTGTTTCTCAAAGGGCATTCATAAGATATTTTTTGTATAATATACTGGCATGTTTTCTGACTTGTCCCCAATTAAAAACAGTTGCGGTTAAGTGTTACTACTCACTGAGCTAGCGACTCATTCCCACCTATTGTTTTTACAGAGGCAGCAGTAGGTGTAGGCGAGAATTCTGTTAATTAGAGTACACGAGTTGACAGTTCCTGGTAGCCCCGCATTTATTTGCGTAGGCAAGAATTGTTATTTATTTGTTATAGTCTCTTTCTTAAAACTCTTAGAGTCACTCCATGGTCATTTTTACGAGTATCACGAGTATTCTTTTGTTAATATAGACTTGTGACTCGTATTAGACTTTCTGATCATATTTTAGGAGATGGAGTTAGTATTAGTACTTCGTTGATGAGGATTATAACTTGTTTTGGTGGATATTGATTGGTTATGTTATTAATTTAAGACATGTTTAATTTTGGATAGTCCTAAAACAGGGGAAACTCTATCCGATTTTTTGTAAAATACCGTTGAGGATTACTAGGGAGGACTTGCTCCTAAGCTCCGGTCATGATCTTAGATTGGGTCATGACAAATATGGTACCAGAGCCAGGTTCTTCTTGTGACTAATGGAGCACACGTCGGTAGTCGAATCTCAATTATGGTTATGTAGCCGGCCATTCCCATAACTGTGATTCTGCAAGGGCGTGATAGGATGTGTCTTGTCTTTCTTTCTTAATCATCCGTACGAGTGTGCCGATTAGGGTCAAATAATTGAATCTGTCATCGTTATCCTTTTCCTGTATTTACTCAGATCAATCACCCGATAAGTGAATTTTGCTAGAGGTTCAAAGATATCAAATGTTACCACTAGATAGGCAACCGTCTCCTAACAACGAAAAGTGACGGAAGTAGTTGATCACGCTCAACTATGTCTTATAAAAAGACTAAGAGGGCGCTGCAAATATAATCTGAGTATTTCGCCCAGAGTCGAATCCCACAGGGAATTAACCCATCAATTATAGTTATTAGACACTTGATTCTTCGTAATCAACTTCCCAAAGGTTGAGAATAACAATTTGTTGGTATTTGTGCTCACTAAACTGAATGAAATTAAGTAAATTGAAAGATAACTAATACCGAGTTGTAAACAAATGCGAGAAGGATCTAAGGTAATAGTTTCCCCCACTGATGAAATCCCATCTTGTATATTTCCTATTGTTTGGCCTAATTATATCTATCAATCATGAGCACTTTTGCTATCATAAATCTCTCCCGAGCACTTACGATAATTTACCAGAGCACTCTCTCGAGCTACACTAGCTAGATTTTATTACAGCTCACTTTAGATTGCACCCAAGGTATCGTTATTTCTAATGCAACCTTTAAACCCACAGTTATGGATCCCTCCTATACTTTGGGAGTGGTGTTTTTCAACAACTACCTAAATATGCACTCTCTCCCGAGCAGATACATACTAAATAGGCACAGCTAATTGAGGGCCCTCCAATCAACTACAATAAGAACTTAGTTGAACAAATAGAGATTGAAACCAAGCAAACTATATTAATATAACAAGATGTTCATCCTCAACGGGTTTCACCAAAACCTTAGACTAAATAGATTAGCTACTCATAATTTTACTGAACATAACAACAGAAGAATTCATCAACAATGGCAAAACTACAAGGAAAAGAGATGAGATTTGATGCCCAATTGCCCTCCTTGCCTATTGCTTTTGCTTTTCTTGAACAAGACTCTAAACCTGATTGATTCTCTCTTTTGGGCTAGTTGAACCTTATATAGGTTAAGTGGAATTGCCCTAAACTTCCAATATTACCCCTGGTAAATAACACGTATGACTGGACTAGCGCGCCCGCGCTAGTCGGCGCGCTACTGGGCGCGCTAATGGCCTTACATTCTGCTTGGGATCGCTGGATTAGCGCGGTCGCGCTAGTGGGCGCGCTAAGACCGCGCTAATGGGGTTATATTCTGTCTCTGGCATCTGGGCTAGCGCAGCTGTGCTAGTGGACACGCTAAGGCCGTGCTAGTGGACTTGTAATCTGTCCCAGCAATTTTCTTCCTTCTTTTCACACTTTAAATACTCCAAGGGGTCTTTCTCCTTCAATTTGGATCCAAACACCATCCTAGGTTCTTATAAGCGCACTTTGCTCCTGCGAAACATAAAATTGACATTTAGAGACATTTTAACATCATTTAACATTCCTAAGATAGTGAAGCATCATTAAGTTGGAGTACAAATATACACTAAACTACGTGAATTTATCCTATTATCAACACCCCACACTTAAATCGTTGCTAGTCCTCAAGCAATCCACCATACTCTACAAAGGTTTTTTTTAATTAAGCATTTTCCCAACGTGTCACACCACGAACATATTACAAGAATTGTTCCTAGCTGTAACATCTATGCCTCAAGAGTCGACTCTCACGTGCCATGCAATATTCGTATTTTCTCAAAGTACTCTAAGCAGAGGTCAAGACTTACCTTTCCGTTATCAAGTGCCCTCACATCACACACGAGAGTAGTTCCACAAGAATAATATTAAGACAAGTAGGAACTCAAATAGAAAGAATTCACTCACTCTCGGAAAGAACATTCATATGCCACACAGATGCACCATAGGCTTGCCCGTAGTGTATTACTCTACTAATCGAGCCCATTCAGTCTAAGATCAATTAGGTCTTCATTTGGTTGTAATGTAGGCTAAGGGACGGGTAGGATATATTTAGATATAGTGACTAACCTCCATAAGCACTTTTAATACAATTACTTTAGCTTTCAGACCATTCTTATTCTCGGCCAGAATTTCCACCATACTTCTCTTTATATTTACCCCAAACTCCCTAGGTGCAATTTTATCAAATCACTACTCATCAAGGACTGCATTTATTCATTTTCCTTTCTCTTCCTTTTTTTTCTAAGTGGCGTTTATCTTTTCATTTTTTTTTCAAATCTTTGCACATTTCTTTCTATTTCTTTGATTCCACTCAAAAACCAAACCCCACCCCACACTTTGACTTTTACATATTCTCTCACAATTCAAGTGCTAATGGGAGGTATAGGGTTCGAACAGATAGGCCATTCAAACAATTGGGTAAGGTTTGTAATGTGGTTGCCAAAGAAACAGTCTTATAGGCTCAACGGGTTAACTATGATAGATTACAATCAGGTGGTTATACTTTATATCTGGCTTATCAAAGAAATGCCTATATCAGTTCTAAGACTGAACGAAGCTACTATTTCGCTTTGCAAACACACATGGTAAGTTCTAGGCATTGCATGTGGACACATAATACAATACAACCTACCTCACACACATATGGCACATAATTCACTCCAAATTGGTTCATCAAGACACTCCACCGAGCAATCAATTCAGTTACAACATACAAAAGTAAGGCATTCTGCAAGAATCAACAACTGAGCCTAAGTGTCACACTCTAGGGTCATTTGTGTTCGGGTGTGACAACATGAAGGGATGTTTCTCCTATTTCAGCCCATCGCCCCTAAACATCTAATAACTAAAAACAAAACAAAATAAACCAAAAACTATCTATACCCGGATCAAGAAAAACCCTTGGAAAAGAACCGCGGTCAAAATAAAAACCAAGGGGGAGTTGCTACACTACCTAAAAAGAAAATAAAAAAAACTTTTTGGTGTTTTCTTTTAGACTAACTTCCCTCAAGAAAACTGCCTAAGAAGTTCGTCATCAGGAAGAGTCCACTAAATTTTTCTATTTTTTTTTGTGGTCGACTTAGACCCTCAAGAACCTCGTCGAAAGGATCCGTTGTCGGGCCAAGACGACTTAATATTAATTACACTACTATTTACAATCACAAACACAAAGGCAAAAACAAACTCACATGAAAATAATGAACAACAACTAACAAGTATGCTAACTCACAAGAGAAATAAAGAAAATAACTACCAATTTTTGTTCTACATAAATACATGTACAAGGGAACCTTCCCCCACCCCACACATAAAATGAGAACATGTCCTCATGGAAATCAAAGTAAATAGAGAGGTAAGGGACTTCCCTGAACGCTGAGTCCTGATCGGAGACAGTCCCTGGGTCAAGAAGACAAGCGTGACCCAGGGCTCGGAGCCAGCCCATGATTTTCTTTTCGGATTTTTTCTGCTGGGTAGCTACAGCATCAACTCGTGCACCCAGGTCAGTGACCGACGTGCGCAGTTCCACCATGTCCTGCTCCAGGTGGTCTAGCCTATAACTCCGACGGGCTCTAGACGAGCCCTCCATCTCAGCAGCCTGCGCCTTACTGGGCTTCTCCTCCTCCACATTTTGTTGTGTTTCCTCCTTAGATTCCTCATCTGACTCATTCTCCTCCTCATCATCATCAACGGCCATTGCTTCCTTACCAATTGTGACTCTATCAACTCTGAAGGCGTACGTCGTTGGCACTCTGCCATCGACCGTCAAGTTCCCTGGTACTCCAGCTACAAGGCACAATCTGGTGACTATATATGGGAAGAAGAAACCATATCTCTGAACCTTACAGCGGGCGAACATCTCCTCATGCATAAGTCCGGCCACGTCAAAATCGCGGCCCGTCATGAAGCACCAGATTAAACACCCGCGAGGAATGTTCACCTCCGAGATGTTGTGGGATGTGAGTAGGCGGTTGTTAATCAGGTAGAGCCAACATTTAGCCTCAAAGGTAAGGGCTGAAGAGTGAAACTTCTGCCCATACTTGTACCATTTTATATCGGCATTCGGAGCACAAATGGTTAGTAGGAACATATCCCACTGAGTATAGCGTCGGCCATATCCACTGGGCCTGGCAACCGGTAAAACATCCGAATGGCCTCCACAGAAGCGTTTACCTGCTTCTTCCTCACTGTTACCACATGATTGTTATGTTTAGAGTAGTTCGCATAAAATTCCCTTACCATCATGGAATTAGCTTCATCGGGCTCTTCAAAGAACACATCTAGTCTCCTCCGCATCAACTCATTATACCTTTTTGGCAGTAATTGTGAGCACGTGATTTTTACTCGCCATATCATCCTATAAAAATCTCAATAAATCAATCGATTTTATGATTTTTTGTTGATTTTAGTGATTAATTGTGAATGATTTGTATTTTTTGCATATCCATAATTCATCTTTTAAAATTATTAAAAATTGCATCACTATTATAAAGGAATTATGAAGTTATAATTAACTAAATAATAGATGAATGATGGTTATTTAACGTAATATAGTTTTAATAATTAATTACTAAAAATTAATCATTTTTATTCGAGAAATCATAGATTTAATTAGGAATATAAAATTGGTTGTTTTTGTGACGACCCAAAGGGTCATCACCTATTTTATTACACATTCCGTACTTTCGAGGCCTTGAAAAGCTCATATGTAGTTGCCTCGATTTGCGTGCTCAGTCCGGACGCGTAGCCGGACAGCTTAAATATGAAATTCTGTGAAAAATGCTAAGATTTGATATTAAAATTAATAGATTTGACTTCGGTCAATATTTTGGGTAAACGAACCCGGACCCAGACCCGTGATTTGACGGTCCCGAAGGGTCCGTAGTAAAATATGGGACTTGGGCGTATGCCCGGAATCTAATTTCGAGGTCCCAATCCCGAGGAATGAATTTTTGAGTAAAATTGCTTTCTAAAAATATTTAAGGAAATTGAAAATGAAATCTGATTAGAGAGTGATGGTATCGGGCCCGTATTTTAGTTCCGGCGCTCGGTACAGGTCTTATATTTGGTTTAAGCACCTTCTGTAAAGTTTGGTTGAAATCGGATTTCGTTTGACGTGTTTCGGACTTAAAATGGAAATTTTGATGTTTCATGAAATTTGATAGAATTCATGGATTTTGAGGCTTAATTCGATGTATATGATGTTGTTTTGGCGATTTGATCGCACGTACAAGTTCGTATGATGTTGTGTGAGTTATCTGTGAAATTTGGTATCATTCCAAGTTGTATAGGTCAGTTCGGCACGTTGTTAGCGATGTTTAGAAAACTTAAAGTTCCTAGTTCGGTTCTTGAGGTTTGGGGGTGTGATTTCGAGTTTTAGCATTTTTTTGGGTGTTCCGAAGGCTCGAGCGAGTCCGTATTATGATTTGGGACTCGTTGGTATATTTGGACTAGGGCTCGGGTGGGCCCAGGTGCCTTCCGGGCACCTAACGGGGCTAAAAAAACAGCAAACATAGCTGCTGGTGCACCTGCTCTAGTGTGACCGTAGGTGCGGTTGCCCAGGTGCGGTCCCCAGCATCGCAGGTGCGATCACCAATGGCCAGGCCAATTATCGTAGGTGCGGAACACTTCTCGCAGGTGCGGTCTCCACTCCGCAGGTGCGAGCCCAGACTCCCTAGCCCATTTTCGCAGGTGCGATATTCTTCTCGCAAGTGCGAGACCGCAAGTGCGGTCCACAGAGCCACAGGTGCGGTCCACAGAGCCGCAGGTGCGAGATCACTGTTCAGGTAGTGTGTTTTAAATACGGGTTTTAAACCCATTTTTCTCAATTCCTTCTTCTTCCTTGGACGATTTTCCTCCATTTTTAAGAGCTAACAACCTGGTCTTCTAAGGTAAGTGAACTTTACCCGGAAATTTGTTTCATGCATGAATCCTAGCTTAATTAACTACATAAACTAGTGCAAAAATTCAAGAAATTGGGTAGTAACCTAGAACTTGTGATCATTTGAGAATTTTCTGTGAATTGGCCATGAAATCAAGTAAAAATCGTATATTAATGATACTTAGGCTTTGGGTGAGTGTTCCCTTCGAGAATTATAAGAATCCGAGCGAGCGGGCCCGGGGTCGAATTTTGATAATTTTGGAAGAATGCTAGGAAATGGATAATTAGGCTATGTAAGTGAATCACTGAATCCTTATTGATATACTTGAGTTGATTATGTCTAGATAATACCATTCCGGAGTTGAATTCTAAAGGAAAGGCGGTGTTAGAGGGTTGATTGCTATACTTTGGACCCGAGGTAAGTGTTTGGTCTAACCTTAGCTTGAGGGAATAGGAGTTGAGTATTATTTGCTATATGCTAATTGTCCAATACGATGTATAGGCATGGTGACGAGTATCTATACGTTGGTGTCTAGCATGACTGTGGGTCTTATATTGCGAATATTCTGATTTTTGTTGTAATTTCCATGCTTAATTGATGATCTCTATATGTTGTAAAGAGCATGTGAAAGGAGTTGTAATCTTTAAACTCTTTTGGAGCATTGGCTCAAATTGTAAAACGAATGATGAAGATTCATGAGATAATCACATCCTTTGGAGCATTGGCTCAAATTGTAAAACGAATGATGAAAATACATGAGATAATTACATCCTTTGGACCATTGGCTCAGATTGTAAAAACGAATGATGAAGATATATGAGATAATTACATCCTTTAGAGCATTGGCTCAGGTAATAGAGTAAACTATGGAATGAAAGTGAAAGAAAGAGAAAGAGTTACTAAAATATACCCTTGCCGGGTCATCGTTGTATAGTTCCCTTGCCGGGATTAAATTGTTTAATTAATGTTCCCTTGCCAGGATTTAATTGTTAGGTTGATGTTCCCTTGCCGGGATTTCTATTTTTTTTCTTATTATTCTGTTTATTTCCTTGCCCTTGTTTGTGATTGCTGTTTGGGTGAGGAAGAGTGTTAAAGCACGAAGGGTGATGCCGTGCCATATTTTATATTATTATGCACGAGGGGACATTCCGTGCCATGTTTATATTGTTAATGTACGAGGGGACATTCTGTGCCATGTTTATATTGTTTATGCACGAGGGGACATTCAGTGCCATGTTTATATTGTTTATGCACGAGGGGACATTCCTTGCCATGTTTATATTGTTTATGCACGAGGGGACATTTTGTGCCATGTTTATATTGTTTATGCACGAGGGGACATTCTGTGCCATGTTTATATTGTTTATGCACGAGGGGACATGCCGTGCCGTATCTTTCACTGTTTAATCTGTGTTGTCAATTCCCGTTATTATTTTCAGATATTTTCGACTGTTGTTTTCATTTTGTCATTTCATTATTTTCTATATCTTACCCCCAGCATGTTCTCCCTGTAATTGTATTCTTGTTTAGTTTCTGCTATACTATTGAACTGCACAGGTACATTTTGTTGTCGTGTCCTAGCCTCGTCACTACTTTGCCGAGGTTAGGCTCGGCACTTACTCAGTACATGGGGTCGGTTGTACTGATGCTACACCTGCACTTCTTTATGTTGTGCAGATTACGCAGCCGGACCCGGACGACATCATTAGTGGGAGTGGCTTTCATCTTATCCTAGAGGCTTCAAGGTATACCCGTTGGCGTTCATGGGCCTTGGCGTCTCTCCCATCCCTATGTCTTCGTTTCTGTCTTATTTTTCCTCTAGTTTCAGAGACAATCATGTATTTCCTTTCAGACTTGTATTTAGCACTCTTATAGACAGTTCGTGAGTTTGTGACTCTAGGTTTTGGAAAATTTACGCGTCGTTGTATTATGTTGTCATTATTTAGCTTGAAACCATATTTATTTCCGTTGTTAAATTATGAATCGTTTTAGTTTATTCTGTTAAATTGATGTTAATATGCTAGTTTATCTATACACGTTGGCTTGTCTAACGGGTTCAACATTAGACGCCATCACGGCCCGATGGTGGGATTTCGGGGCGTGACAGTTTTATTCTTGATTAATCTGTAAATAGATGAAAAATAAGGTTTCAAATTAATTACTACATTTTTGTATTAAATTAAATTTGAACTTAATTAGATTAATTAGTTTAATTAATTAAGAGAGGCAAAATCGGACCTGGGCCAAGAAATACCCAGGCCCAATATCTATCTCTATACACTCAAACGACCCAGCCCAAATCCCATAGCCCACCCGGCCTGCCCCTAGACTACCCAAACGACCCCGTTTCACCCCATAAGTGATCCCAGTCGTTGATCAAAATAAATCAAACGGCTGGGAACTCCCAACCTTAAACTATAAAGTTGTCCAAACACTTACCACCCCCCCCCTCATTTCATCCAAAGCCTAACCCCCCAAACCCTAGAGCCCCCCCCCCTCCCATCCCCTTCGTCTCTCTCTCTCTACTGTCAAGAAACCCTAGCCGCCCTAGGTTTCCGCCACCCGAAAATAGCCTACCGGCGGCGGATCTCCACCAATCGACCCCAAAATCCCACCCTACAACCTTCTCCTCCCCCTTAATCCCATCCCACAACCAGTTTCCCCAAAAACCCGTCCAGTTTTGACTAATCTCAAATCTGAAAATCCAAAAGGGTCTAACTTCCTCTACGAGTCGATTCCAAGACCTCCAATGGTTCACACAAACATGAGTCGATAGCTCTTGATGAGAGCTATCGATTCATGTGGGTTTGGACCATTTCCAAGCTCGTCCGAGACCGTCCAAGTTACAGCAAGTCGTCGGAATCCGTCCAAAATCACTCCACTGGTATCCCCCCTTTTTTTCCTTTTCTATTTGTTCTTTGTTTTTTCTATTTATTTTTTTCAGTTTAAAATCGTGAATCCCCACTATTTTTAGGCCTGGATTTTTGTTTTTTCTTTCATTGGTTTTGATGCGAGACTAAATTGCATAGTTTGACATGTGATATACCTCACATTTTATGCGCATTAATGATAAAAATACACTTATTATGTGCTTAATGGATTTATTTCATGTGTAGGTGAAGTGGAGATGGAAACNGCCTGCCCTACCCTGGCGTTAGCCAGGCGTTAGGGCTGAAACGCCAGCCCTACCCTGGCGTTAGCCAGGCGTTAGGGCTGAAACGCCAGCCCTTTCCTGGCGTTAGCCAGGCGTTAGAGCCCAAACGCCCGGGGTCCCAGTTTCGCCCAAGTCCGAGTTTGATGAGTTAAATGTTTCCCGGTTGAAATTGAAGTCTCCTACACGGTTAGGGTTCACCCTATATCTATAAATAGACTCCTAAAACACAATTAGAGGGGGATTTTCGCGGATCAACAGTAGACAAG
>MDKI01173219.1:0-41596 GCA_005239505.1 Nicotiana paniculata | reverse complement strand
AAGTACATAAAATGCGAGGTAAATAATGCTTAAAATCACGAATTCTAGCCACACATCAATGGCACGGCATCACCCTTCGTGGTTTTACTCTCATCCTCACCAAATAATAAATAGAATGCACGGCATCACCCTTCGTGGTTTTACTCTCATCCTCACCAAATAATAAATAGAATGCACGGCATCACCCTTCGTGATTTACACTCTTCCTCACCCAAAAAAATGAATAGCAACAATCCGGCAAGGAAATCAACAATACAAAAAACAATAATAAAGCCATAACGTCCCGGCAAGGCAGACTACAGTAGAATAAATATCATCCCGGCAAGGAAAAGCAACTATAATCAATATCACCTATTTACTCAATTTCACGTAGTAATTCTCAACTTGAACCAAACTCAACAATGATCAATACCAAAAAAAGACCACCAACACAGATAATTGTCAAATTAAACTCAAGTAATGCTTAATGAGAAATCACATAAATCACAATACTTGACTCACGACATGCTTGACAACAACATATAGATACTCGTCGCCACACCTATACGTTGCACATTATACTAACACGTAGCAAATAAAACACAATTCCTATTCCCTCAAACTAAGGTTAAGACAAACACTTACCTCGATTTCCACGACCAAACTCAAGCCTCAATTACCGCTTTACCTTTAGAATTTTGATCCAATTCGATTGTATCTAGACATAATTAGCTTAACAATATCAATAAATGTTGAATAGTTCACCCCAATGCTTAATTATGAGTTTTCTATCATTCTTCCCAAAAGGTCAAAAGTCGACCCCGGGTTCGCTTGGTCAAAATACGAGGTTCGGACCAAAACACGATCACCCATACACCCACGAGCCCGAATATATAATTAGTTTCGGAATCCAACCCCAAATCGAGGTCTAAATTCCCAAATTAGTAAAATCCCTAATTCTCCTAAAATCCCTAATTTCTACCCTTCAAGAACAAGATTTAGGCCTAAATATTTAATGGGTGTTGATGGAAATTGAAGGACATGAAGCTAAGAACACAAACCTATGATTTGGTGATGAAGTCCCTCTTCAAAAAATCTCCCAAGGTCGAGTTTCAATGAATGAGTTGTGAAATTATGCTGAAAACCCGTTTTGCTACTGTTTTAAGTGAGCTGGATAGACCTCCTACGCGTTCGCGTGAGGTCTGTCGCGTAGGCTCACCCCTCCCTGGCCTTCGCGTTCGCGTGCCTCGGGCTGCGTCTACATAGTGCACCCGCTCCCCCCATCCTCATCTCCCTTTGAACAGTGCGTTCACAAGGGCCTAGACGCGTTCGCGTAGAGTAACCTACCCAGGGCTCCGCGTACGCATCGGGGCCAGTGCGTTTGCATAGAGTAAATCCCAGCCCCAGCTCCACTACTCTTTGCATTCGCGTGGGTTACCACGCGTTCGCATAGAACAAAACACCAGAAACAACACCCTCACCAGATTTTTTCTAAGTCCAAACACACTCTGACGCCTATTCGAAACTCACCCGAGCCCTCGCGGCTCCAAACCAAATATGTACACAACCTTAAAAACATCCTACGGACTTCCTCATGTGATCAAAACGCCAAAATAACATCTTAAACAACGAATTTAGCATAAAAATCAAAGGAAAATTTCAAGAACTTTCAAAGTTTCAAATTTCACAAATACAGGTCCGAATCACGTCAAATGACCTCCGTTTCTTACCAAATTTTACAGGCATCACTCAAATACTATATTAAACCTATACCGGGCTCTGGAACCAAAATACGGGTCCGATACCATCAATTTCAAATATAATCAAATTTCCAAAAACTCTTATAATTTCAATAAAACAATTTATTTCAAAAGTTCATTTCTCGGGCTTGGGACCTCAGAATCCAATTTCGTGCATACGCCCAAGTCCCATATTTTTCTACGGACCCTCCAGGACCGTCAAATCACGGGTCCGGGTCCGCTTACCCAAAATATTGACCGAAGTCAACTTAAATTTAATTTTAAAGGCAAAATTAGCTTTTTCTCAGTTTTTCATATAAAATCTTTCTGGATATATGCCCGGGTTGTGCATGCAAAACGAGGTGAGATAAAAGGAGGTTTTTAAGGCCTCGAAACACAGTTTTGACCAAAAAAAATGAGAGATGACTTTTGGGTCATCACACTATAACTAAGTTATCCTTGAAGTATTATAAACTTCACACTTTAATAGCATCCTCTATTTAACTCTCAAACTTTTTAAAAATTTCAACGTCTCCAAAAATCACTGAAGAATATATAGAATTTTCATCAAAAAACACAAACATAATTTCAAAAAACCTAAATGAAACCTAGAAAACTAATGCCTTAATTAAAGTAAACTGTAGGAAAAATTTTACTTCAAATAAAAAAGGAAAACGATTGAACAAAGATGACTATCAACAAAAAAACTCAGAAATCAAATCATAAAAATAATACTAAAATAAAACCCCATACAAAGTTAATTCAATGTACAAAAGCATCCATAAAATCGTACTTTTGATTATACATAATGTTATTGGGGAACAAACAGTTGCAAAATCAAGAAGGATGCAATGACGAAAACCGTTTGATTTCAGATAAGAACAAATCAAATACGCGAAGAAGGGGAGAGAGAGACAATAGACAATATGGCATATACTTGGAGAGAAAGTAGTCTTTTACTAAAGAAGGACAAAATCGTCTTTTTAAAATGCCTTTAACAAAAAAAACGAGTACGAATGCAAACAAAAAAAAACGAGTATATGTTAAAAAGGGGCGGCCTATTTTTCCCACCCTATTTGAGCAGTACAATTTTTTCCGACAAAGAGATTTAATTGAACTCTTGCCTTAGTATAGTTTATACTAAATTATACAAATTTATTATAATTAAACTAGTGTAATTGTCCGCGCTTCGCGTGGTTATAAAAAAATTAAATAGTTATATTATTATTTCTATATACAAATAATGTATATACTAATCTGCCATATTTGCATGATTTATCATCTTTCAATCATATATATAATTTTAGATCCTATATAAAAATTAACGAATTTGTGAGAGCATTACAAGTTAAATATTGAAAACTCATTTAAAATCATCTAGATCAATATATGTGAACTTAAATTAAAACCCCATAAAATAGAAAACTAAAGAAAAGGAGAAACAATGATGATGTACAATATAGGAAAGTAAACCTAAATGTTGATTGCTTTCTTTTCTTTCTCTAAGGTAATATTTTATTTCTTAGTTCGTACTATTAATCGTTTACACATATGTTTCATAATACTATATTGATAGTTTCTCATTAATTTGTCCCAAATAAAACTTAAACAAAAATTAAAAAGAGAAGGAAACAGAAAAGGATATATTAAAAGAATTTCTTTTTTTTTAAAAGGGAGAGACTATCTATTAAATTTATCCCTCTTGCATGAAAATTTCTGCATCCAATCGCTTCTTCCTTTCTAAAACTTAAAAATATGGAGTCTGTGTTTATTTCTTACCTCACTCTTGTTACCCTCACTTCAACATAATATATTGAAATCAACTCATAGTCAAATGATGTGTTTCTCCAAAACAACGTAGACTCTTCAAACAACTTTGTTTGATATCATCCTAGAAATTGACAACCATAAACGTTAGAAGAATAGGATCCCTACTTATGAAAACTATTTATGGTCAGTATTCCAAAATATTCAGTGTCAAAGTACAAGAGCAGAAAGGAAAAAAGTGAATGTCACGATCCAAATTCCCAACACTCGGGATCATGATGGCGCCTACACCATACTTGCTAGGCAAGCCAATGTTAGAATTTAGCTAACCGTATTCTTTTACAAATTTATTTAAACATAAGTAAACAGTTTAAACTGAATGTGAAATCTATTGCTATTCAACAAATGATATGAATAATAACTAAGTAACGAAACTAAACCACGAAACTAATGCTAATATTGAACTACACAGGGTCTGGTGTCACAATTCACGAACTACTAAGAATACTACAAGTATTTGGCTGAAAAAAATATATCTCTGTTTTGAATGAATTAAAACAGAAATCTAATTAATAAAGAGAAGACTCCAGGAATCTGCGGACACTAGCAGATCTACCTCGTGTCTCCGTGTAAATGCTCAACTACTGCTCAAAGAATCAGCTCTGGCCGGAACCTGGATCTACACAAGAAGTGCAGAGTGCAGTATCAGTACAACCGACTCTATGAACTGGTAAGTACCGAGCCTAACTTCGACGAAGTAGTGACGGGGCTACGGCAAGGCATTTATAACATAACCTGGATACAATGTGTAATAAAGCAAGAAGGGAATAATAACAAATTAAACAGTACATGCAACAATTAATAAAACAACTCGGTTAAGTTTTCCGGATCTCAATTATAACCAATCCTCATGAGATTTAGTTTCAATTTTAAAATAATCGTTAGTGCATAATATGAAATGACAACAATAAAACAATGAGTTTCCAGTCTTTATGTTTAAAAATCAGTAAAATATGAATATCCTCCTCTATTGCTCCTTGTTGTGGTGCGCAACCCGCTCCAACCTGTCCACCCTTATTGCTCCTCCCTATATATATTATCCTTATTTCTCCTGTTGCGGCGTGCAACCCGATCCCACCTGTCCACCCTTATCACTCCTTGTTGCGGCGTGCAACCCGCTCCCACCAGACTATCACATCTCTTTATTTATAAAAATATTTCACAATTTAGGTCAAAGCCTTTCACAATATTTATGTCTCAACAATTGTAGACAGAAAGATGTACTATTCATAAACTTCATCAATTATCGTTTCACAATGAAACCAACCGGAATATATAGTAAAACACTGTCAATCAGCTCACCCTTTTATGTATCATGATGAAGCCAAGGGAACAACCAACACTTCCAAAATACTTGAAACAATACTTAACAACAAGTTAACGAAAACAAGTAGACATGGGGGGCATCAATGGTCATAAAACAATTAAGTTAGGGATTAAATAAATTGGAAAGGGGAAGGGATCATGTTCAACAGATAATTTGGTGGTGCATAGATACTCGTCACCTCACCTATACACCACTCACATGCAATTCCACATAGCATTTAAGTTGGAGATTCCTATTCCCTCAAGTCAAGGTTAAACCAAACACTTAACTCAATTTCACAAGCAATTAACTGCTCAAGCACAACTTTTCCTTTAGAATTTGCCTCTAACCCGCTCGAATCTAATCACAATTGGTTCAATATCATTAATTATTGCTAAATACATTAAATTTAATGAAAAATCATGATTTTCCTATGTTTTCCTATCAAAAGACAAAAATCGATCCCAGAACAACTTGGTCTAAACTCGAGGTTCGGACCAAAATCCGTTTACCCATTCTCCCCCGAGCCCGGATATACAATTAGTTTTGGAACCCGACCTCAATTCGAGGTCTAAATTCCCAAATTTTGAAATTTCTAAGTTCTACCCAAAAATCCCAATTTTACCATAAAACACTAGATTCTAGGTTAAAATCTTGTTAAAACTTGTTAAGGATTGAAAGAAATTAGTTAGAGATCACTTACCAATGATTTGGAGAAGTTTGGGTCTTTGGGTAAATCACCTATGGAGGTTTAGGGTTTGAGAGACTTGAAAAATGGGTGAAAATCCTGTATAAAATCTAACTTAACAGGCTACAGTTATCGCAATTGCAATGAGGGGTTCGCAATTGACATCCTGCTGCCTTCGCATCTGCAACATATATGTCGCATTTGCGACATCTGGCTCCTTCATAATTCCGGCCAAAGACTCGCATTTGCGAGGATGGCCTTTCCAGGCCTTCTTCGCATTTGTGACAAAAATGTCGCATTTCCTAGGTATGTTGACTTCGCAATTGCGAGATCAGAGACCTGGTGACAGACACCAGATGGACAACTAAGATTTCTAAGTTCTAATCACTCCGTAGCCTACACGAAACTCACACGATCCCTCGAGGCTCCAAACCAAACATGCACGCAAGTCTAAAAACATCATACGGACTTACTTGTGCGATTAAATCATCAAAATAACATCAAAACTACGAATTTAACTTCAAACTCGTGATTTTCCTCAAGAACACTTCAATTTCACAATTTCTCAACTGGACGTCCGAGTCACGTCAAATAAACTTCGATTATCACCAAATTTCACAGATAGGACTTAAATATTATAACAAACTTGTACCGGACTCCGGAACCAAAACACAAGCCCGATACCAACGATTTCACACATTAGTTCATTTCTTTATTTCCTTAATAATCCAGCAAGATAATTTTCTTCAAAAATTGATTTCTAAGGCTAGGGACCTCGGAATTCAATTCTGGGCATACACCCAAGTCCCATATTTTACGGCAGACCTCCCGGGATCGTCGGAACACGGATCCAGATCCATTTGCTCAAAATGTTGACCGATGTCAACTAAAACCAAATTTTAAATTCCAAAATTCTTATTATTTCTCATATTTTCACATAAAAGCTTTCCGGTTTCATGCCCGGACTGCGTACACAAATCGAGGTAACTAAAATTTATCTTTTTAAGGCTAATGTGCCCAGAATAGTGTCTTAATTCATAAGATGACCCTTTGGGTCAACAGAATCTCCACCTCTAAAACAAATGCTCGTCTTAGAACAGACCTAGAAAATTACATGAACTGGCAAATAAGTGAGGATATCTACTTCGTATGTCCGACTCGGACTCCCAAGTAGCTGCCTCAACAGGCTGACCTTTCCACTGCACTCGGACTGAAGGGAAATTCTTTGACCTCAATTGACGAGCCTGCCGGCCTAAAATGGCTATCGGCTCCTCCTCATAAGTCAAATCTTTGTCTAATTGGACAGAGCTGAAATCTAATACGTGGGACGAATCACCATGATATTTCCGGAGCATAGACACATGGATTACCGGATGAACTGAGGATAACCTTGGAGGCAATATAAGTCTATAAGCTACCTCCCCCACTCTATCAAGAATCTCAAGTGGCCCGATATACATAGGGCTCAACTTACCCTTCTTCCCAAATCTCATAACACCCTTCATGGTCGATACCCGAAGTAATACCATTTCTCCAACCATGAATGCTACATCACGAACCTTACGATCGGCATAACTCTTTTCCCTAGATTGAGCTGCACGAAGTCGATCCTGTATAACCTTGACCTTATCTAAGGCCTCTTGAACTAAGTTTGTACCCAATAACTGAGCCTCTCCTAGCTCAAACCATCCAACTAGCGATCTGCACCGTCTTCCATATAATGCCTCATAGGGAGCCATTTGAATGCTCGACTGGTAACTATTATTGTAAGCAAACTCCACTAAAAGCAAGAATTAATCCCAAGAACCTCCAAAATAAATAACACAGGCGCGTAACATATCCTCCAAGATCTGAATAGTACGCTTGGACTGTGTAAAGACCCGCAAAATTTCATAGCTAAAAATAATTTCCAAATAGGTCTCCCGTGTTGTTACAACTGTAGAAATTCTTAAAACGGACCCCTTTTTGAGTAAAAAGTATCCCGGGACTTAAAAGATAAACTTTTCCAGAATTGTGTTGTTATGCGACGCACTATGCAATCGCATAACAGGTATGCAGACCGCATAGTGGTCGCATTCGTCTGCTGTCCAATTTGAGGACAGCTATGCGGCCCAAGATGCGATTGCATTTTGGGAATGCGGACCGCATAGCTGTCGCATTCTTGCACCTCCATTTTTGTGGAGGAAGTTATGCGACCGCATAACAGTTATCCGGACCGCATAATGGTCGCATACCTGGGCAGTCCGGTTTCTTTTTGGCCCATTTGAGGGTCATTTATGCGACAAGAATGCGGACCGCATAGCAGGAATACGAACGCATTCCTGACCACATTTCCGCTTCGGGACTTTTAAAATTCTAATTTTTATACCCGACCCCGAGTTCATTAAAACACTTACCCCCTTCCATTTTAACGATTTCCGGAACAAAATAGAGAGAGGGAAGAGAGAGTTCTTGAGAGAGAAGGTTCCATCTACACCCAAAATTGATTCTTCACTATCACTCGGGCCTGGAAGTTTTTGAGTAATCGTCATCTTCTTCACTCTAAGAAGTGAGTCCCCACCCCATTTCCTTTTAATTCTCAGGTTTTGGCTAAAATGGATAGAACACATAAATTGATTCTTGGAGATAAAAGTCGATACCTTGCATACATGTAAGTGGAACTCCCTAATCTAGTAAAGGGAAACGAATTTGGGTAATTAGTCACAAAAGGGGGTTAATAATCTAAGGGTTCACATAGCGTTTCGATAAAATGCCTAAATGAGTTCGAGTTATGTTTATGGTTCCTAATTCTTAGTGAAATATGTCACATTATGGAATAGATTGACGGTGCTAGACGGTCCAGTGATTTGTGATAAAAAAATTAAAGGGAAATCCTGATTCAAGGTATGTATGGCTAACTTTAATCTTTGTAGAGTCATCTTGTTGGTGTCAGAGCACTCAGTATGAAATTCTTGCTTGAGCATATGTGAACTGATTGTTCTGCTGTGTCGAGGTGTAAGATTTCGTTCTCTGAATTTCTTAGTTGATTACCATGCTAATTGCGATTGTGAAGGGTGATTCTTTGTACTTATCCTATCATGTGTAAGGTTCTTTAAATGTTCGAATATGTCAATATGGCAGTATGTGCTACTAAAGGAAAGAATGTTAACGTACCCTAATGTGGGAAGGTATCTAATTGCTAAGGGTCGAGTGTGGCAAAAGATGAAAATAAATAGTGGATTGATTTAATTGAGTTAAATAATGATGGCAACACCATATATGAATTACTGTTTGGTAAGGATTATTGTGCCTTGACTTCATATAGTTGTTGGTTGATATGAACTTATGTTCTTGATGATGAAAATCCCTGTGATATAATTGTTGGTTATTATTGCTATCAAATATGATTGTACGGTGGGATCAAGTTGCGCGCCGCAACATGAATTAATAAGGATAGAGAGTTAATAAGGGTGAAATGTGACTGTACGGTAGGATGGGGTTGCGCGCCACAACACAAAAATATGGGAGGAGAGGTAATAAGGGTGAAATGTGAATGTACAGTGGGATCGGGTTGCGTGCCGCAACAGATGAACAATTGAAATGAGTAACTGTGGAATCTTCATTTGTGATTTTCTGTATATCTGTGTGGTACTTGTGTGGTTACCCTGACTGTCTTCCAATTGGTTACTATTTGATTTTACTTAGAATAAACTTTGTTCATACATACCAGTACTATTCAAAGGTACTAACGTCCCTTTTGCCGGGGGCGCTACATCTTTTATATGGATGTAGGTGGTTCCGCAGCAAGTAGCTCAGACCGCCGATAGTGGTGCCTCCCTTCCGTTCCTTCAGCAGATCCGATGAGCCCCATTTCCTCTCAGGTCCGTGTGTAGTCTATATCATCTCTTTTGTATATGTTATGTCTTATAAGGTATATCCGGGGCCTTGTTGCCGGCAAGTATTGTGAGAACTCTTAGTACTCTTAGAGGCTCCGTAGACATGATGTGGGTTGTACATATATGTATTTTGGGCAGTAATTGTGTTTACTAGTAATCGTGGTCCGAATCGGAAATTATTATATATTTTGTGATTACCAAATGTTGAAAGGATGAAGGATGAAATGAATTCAAATGGTAAATTCATGCTTAAACTCTAAACTGCTAATTCATGTGGAATAATGTATATTGTAAACACGGGGTAATGCGTTGGGCAGGAAAGGCAATCCAGGTCTGCTTGACCGGGATCATCTGGTTGGGCGTCGATCCCGTTCCTCGGTTTTGGAGCGTGACAAACTTGGTATCAGAGTCCGATCTTTAAAGTGTCCTAGGATGTCTCGGAGCCGTGTCTAGTAGAACCCTTCTTATCGGTGTGTTGTCGACCACATCTATAATTAGAGGGCTGCATGGACATTTAGGAAAATACTATTTCATTGTTACTATGTATCGTGCGATGAAGTGGAAGGTGAGAAAATTTTTATCTAACTCGTGCATCGTCCCAATTTTCAGTAAATGGCACCCAGGAAGAGAGCTCGACTCGGCCTAGAGGCCAATGCCACCCCAGGAGTGGCCACAAATTCTCCAGCTGGTGGTGCGGGTGTGAATGATTCTCCGGCCACAAACCAGCCTGACTCCCCCACTCGAGGCTAGACTATCCCTATTCCTACTCCAGCGGAGGGTGCTGATGTCCCTCCCGCTGACGTTCCTGATCCCTCCTCAACCCCAGCTTCCGGTCCTGGTATTTCTGATGCGGACCTCAGGGGAGCTATTCAGATGTTGACTCAGGTAGGGGCCTTCCAGGCCCAAATATCTCATGTTGCCCCTGTGCCCTTTAGTGAGCAAAAAGATTCTTCAAGTTCCAAAGTCAACCAGTTTCTGCGGTTAGCCCCTCCAGAGTTCACAGGCACCGACCCAGAGGCAGATCCTCAGGACTTTATAGATGAAATATACAAGACTCTCCGGGTTATGAAGGCTACAGAGACAGAGGGGGTTGAGTTGGCTTCCTATAGGCTAAAGGGAGCGGTGTATTCGTGGTTTGAGATGTGGGAGGGTTCTCGCGGGGAGGGAAGCCCTCCGGCAAAGTGGGATGAGTTTGTTGATGCCTTCATGGATCATTTCTTGTCTACCGAGACTATGGAAGCCCGTGCTGCGGAGTTTGAGGTCCTTAAGTAGGGAAACATGAGTGTGTGGGAGTACCACATGGAGTTTGTGTGCCTGTCCAAATATGCCATTCACATGATGCCAATTATGGAGGCAAGAGTTCGACGGTTTGTTCAGGGCCTTGGTCCCTTGATTATTAATGAAGATGCTACAGTTGCCTTGCATTCGGATATGAATTATGGGAAGATCGTGGGATTCGCCTAGGCTACAGAGGCTCGGAAGTTGAAGATAAGGATGGAGAGATAGAGTGGTAGTAGGGCCCGGTCAGCGGGCAACCTTGGGAGTTCAGTTACAGGTGGGAGATCAGCCCTTGGGAAAGGGTCATCAGGGCCATCCCAATCCTATGCTCAGTCCTCAGCCAGTGCCCCATCATCAGGGCACAGTTATCAGCAGGGAGGTCGCTTTGGACCAGGTTCAGATAGTAGGAGGTTCCATCAGTCAGGTCGTTCGGGTGGAAGGTTCCAGCAGCAGCGGAGGGCCCCATGCCCTAAGTTTGGGAGGTTTCATTCCGAGCCTTGTTACTTGGATATATCAGTGTGCTATAGATGCGGAGAGAGAGGCCATATCCAGCGAGACTGTCACGCACCCAGTAAAGGCGCGGGTAGAGGGTACTGCTCAGCCATCCAGCTCTTTAGCCGCTACATCTTCAGCACGCCTCCAGCTCTAGCAGGGAGCGGCACGGCTAGGGGCGGAGCACGGGGTCGAGGGGGACCCAGTCGGTTCTATGCTTTGAGTGGTTGCCAGAGTGCAGGGGCTTCCCCATATGTCGTCACAAGTATTTTGACTGTCCAAATGCATGATATTTATACTCTTATTGATCTCGGATATTCATTGCCCTATGTTACTCCATTTATTGCTTCAAGTTTTGGGACAGAACCCGAATAGCTTCATGAGCCGTTCTCTATGTCGACTCCGGTTAGTGATTCTATTACAGTCGCGCGAGTCTATAGGAATTGTGTTGTCATGGTGTGTGGCCAGGATACCACGACCGATCTTATTGAGCTAGGAATGGTGCATTTTGATGTTATCATGGGAATGGATTGGCTCTACTCGTGCTTTGCTAAACTCGATTGCCGAACCAGAATTATGAGGCTTGAGTTTCCTAACGAACCAGTTATCGAATGGAAGGGGAATGATGTTGTGCTGAGGGGTAGGTTTATTTCTTACCTCAAGTCCTCAAAAATGATTAGGAAGGGGTATATCTACCATTTGGTCCGGGTTGCGGACACCACTTCAGAAGTGCCTACTCCCGAGTCCGTGCCGGTTGTGAATGAGTATCTAGAAGTATTTCTGGATGAGCTTCCTGGAGTTCCGCCAGATAGAGAGATTGAATTCGGGATTTATGTATTGCCAGATATGCAGCCAATATCTATTCCACCCTATAGGATGGCGCCAGCGGAACTGAGAGAGTTGAAAGAACAATTGAAAGATCTATTGGAAAAGGGTTTCATTCGGCCAAGTGTGTCGCCTTGGGGCGCACCGGTTCTTTTTGTCAGGAAGAAGGATGGATCACTTCGGATGTGTATTGATTATCGGCAGCTCAACAAGGTCACTATCAAAAAAAAATATCAATTGCCTCGGATAGATGATTTGTTCGACCAGTTACAAGGTGCTAGGTTCTTCTCAAAGATTGATTTACGGTCCGGGTATCACCAGTTGAATATCAGGGAGCAGGACATTCCTAAGACCGCCTTCAGGACCCGTTATGGGCACTTCAAATTTTGGGTAATGTCTTTTGGGCTAACCAATGCCCCAACAGCTTTTATGGATCTTATGAATCGGGTTTTCAAACCGTTTCTTGACTCTTTCGTGATTTTCTTCATTGACGACATCCTTGTTTATTCGTGGAGTCAGGAAGATCATGCTAATCACCTCAAGGCAGTTCTGCAGACCCTTCATCACCACCAGCTTATGCGAATTTTTCAAAATGTGAGTTTTGGCTAGAATCGGTCACCTTTTTGGGCCATGTTGTTTCCAGGGAAGGGATTCAGGTTGATCCCCAAAATATCGCAACAGTAAAGAATTGGCCTAGACCCACGACCCCAACAGAGATTTGCAGTTTCTTGGGTCTAGCTGGGTACTATCGAAGATTTGTGGAGGGATTCTCTACTCTTGCCTCCATACTGACTAAGTTGATGCAGAAAGCAGTAAAGTTCCAGTGGTCCGGTGTTGACCTTGCCAGAGGGTACAGAGGGATTTCTGGTTTATTGTAATGCTTCAAGGGTTGGTTTGGGGTGTGTGTTGATGCAATGCGAGAAGGTTATAGCGTATGCTTCTAGGAAATTCAAGAATCACGAGAAGAATTATCCGACGTATGATTTGGAGCTCGCAGCGGTTGTGTTTGCACTGAAGATATGGCGGCATTATCTTTATGGGGTCCATGTGGACGTGTTCACGGACCACAAGAGTCTTCAATACTTATTCAAGCAGAAGGAGTTAAACTTAACGCAGCGAAGATGGTTGGAGTTGCTCAAGGATTATGATATGAATATTTTGTACCATCCGGGGAAAGTGAATGTGGTGGCCGACCCCCTTAGTCGGAAGTCCATGGGTAGCTTGGCTCATTTGGAAGCAGATCAGAGGTCTTTGGCTCAGGAGGTTTATCAGTTGGCTAGTCTGGGGGTCTGTCTTTCGACCTCAGACGAAGGGGATGTCGTGGTGCCTAATGGAGAAAAATCTTCACTTGTAACGGAAATCAAGGAAAAGCAATTCAGAGATCCAGCATTGGTACAGTTGAGAGAGGCAATCCTGAATCACAAGACCTCGGCATTTTTGCTCGGCAATGATGACGGTGTTTTGCGGTTCCAGGGGAGGCTATGTGTTCTGGACGTGGATCATCTTCGGAAAAGTGTAACGGCAGAGGCTGACAATTCCAGGTATTCAGTACACCCTATGAAGATGTATCATGATCTCAAAGAGATTTATTAGTGGAATGGTATGAAGAGAGGTGTGGCGGACTTTGTGGCTAGGTGCCCAAATTGTCAGCAAGTGAAGGCCGAGCATCATAGGCCCGGTGGGTTGACGCAGCTTATGGAAATACGAATGTGGAAATGGGATATGGTCAATATGGACTTTGTGGTAGGATTACCCCGCACTCAGCGCAAGTTCGACTCAATTTGGGTGATAGTGGATCGACTCACGAAATCAACTCACTTCTTGCCAGTCAAGTCCACCGATACCGTAGAACAGTACACTCAGTTGTATATCAAGGAAATAGTCAGACTCCATGGCACTCCAGTTTCTATTATCTCGGATCGAGGGGCCCAGTTCACAGCTAACTTTTGGAGGAAATTTCAGCAAGGTCTGGGTACTCAAGTAAATCTCAACACAGATTTCCACCCGCAGACGGACAGTCAAGGGGAGCGGACTATTCAAACGCTTGAAGATATATTACGAGCTTGCATTTTAGATTTCAAGGGTAGCTGGGATGATCACTTGCCGCTTATAGAGTTTGCTTACAATAACAGCTTCCACGCTAGTATTCAGATGGCCCCATTTGAGGCATTGTACGAAAGAAGGTGTAGGTCTCCGATTGGATGGTTCGAAGTTGGTGAAGCAGAATTGCTAGGGCCGGATCTCGTGCAGCAAGCTATGGAAAAGGTTAGAGTCATTTAGGAGAGGATGAAAACTGCTCAGAGTCGCTAGAAATCCTATGCGGACGTTCGTCGTAGGTATTTGGAGTTTCAAGTAGATGATTGGGTGTTCTTAAAGATATCTCCCATGAAGGGAGTAATGCGATTTGGGAAGAAAGGGAAATTGAGCCCTAGGTATGTCAGGTCGTATCGGATCTCTCAAAGGATAGGAAAGGTGGCTTATAGACTTGAATTGCCCCCTGAAATGTTATTAGTGCACCCGGTGTTTCATGTGTCCATGTTGAGAAGGTGATTGGGGATCCATCCGCCATTGTGCTTGTTGAGATGGTTGGGATTAATGAAGGATTGTCATATGAATAGGTTCCAGTTGCTATTCTTGCTAGGCAAGTCCGTAGATTGAGGAACAAAGAGATTGCTTCTGTAAAGTGTTATGGCGAAGTCAACAAGTCGAGGAAGTCACATGGGAAGCAGAAAATGAAATGAAAGAGACCATTTGTTTGAATAAGTCCGGTAATGGTTTGAAAATTGTCATTCCTAAGCAATTATATATTGTGTCAAATTTAGTGCAAAAGCACCCCATATTCCCCCTAATTGCCCTACTATTGTAACTTCTCAAGTTGTGCCATATTTGTGTATGTTGTAATTATTTGGGTAATATGAAACTTCTTGAAGTAAGATAAATTATGTGCAATTCATGTGATAGTAGAATGATATGCAAGCTTGTGGTGTTAACTGAAATAGGTATAGCATGTTGAAGTAATTGAATTGCATACGACTTGTTGAGGTAACCTAATTATATGTGAGTTGATGGAGTGGTTGGTAATGTGTGGAATTGGTTAAACATGTATTTCGGGGGCTCTATGACAGGTGGATAGGCCTATATTCAAAGGAAGCTCTAGCGAAATTTCCAGAAATTATCAGAGTTAGTGAAAATTTGGGGGTTGGTTTATTTTGTGTTTTTCCTACTCTAGTGATTCTCTGATCCTCATTTGAGGACGAATGATTTTAAGTGGGGGAGAATGTAAAGACCCGTAAAATTTCATGGCTAAAAATAATACCCAAATAGGTCCCCGTGTTGTTATAACTGTAGAAATTCTTAAAATGGACCCCTTTTTGAGTAAAAAGTACCCCGAGACTTAAAAGATAAAATTTTCCAGAGTTGCGCTATTATGCGACGCACTATGCGATCGAATAAAAGGTATGCGGACCGCATAGTGGTCGCATACATGGAAAGTCTGCTGTCCAATTTTGAGGACAGCTGTGCGGCCCAAGATGCGATCGCATTTTGGGAATGCGGACCGCATAGCTGTCACATTCTTGCACCTCCATTTTGCGGAGGAAGTTATGCGACGCACTATGCGATCGCATAACAGGTATGTGGACCGCATAGTGGTCCTATATCTGGGCAGTCCGGTTTCTTTTTTTCCGATTTGAGGGCCATTTATGCGACAGGAATGCGGATGGCATTCCGCTTCGGGACTTTTAAAATTCTAATTTTTATACCCGACACCCAATTCATTGAAATACTTACCCCCTTCTATTTTAAGGATTTTCTGAACAAAATATAGAGAGGGAAAAGAGAGTTCTTGAGAGTGAAGGTTCCATCTTCACTCAAAATTAATTCTTCACTATCACTCGGGCTTGGAAGTTATTGAGTAATTGTCATCTTCTTCACTCTAAGAGGTGATTCCCCACCCCATTTTCTTTTAATTCTCAGGTTTTGGATAAAAAGAGTAGAACACATAAATTAATTCTTGGAGATAAAAGTTGATACCTTGCATGCATGTAAGTTAAACTCCCTAATCTAGTAAAGGGAAATGAGTTTGGGTAATTATTCACAAAAATAGGTTAGTAATCTAAGGGGTCACATAGCGTTCGATAAAATGACTAAATGAGTTCGAGTTATATTTATGGTTCCTAATTCTAAGTGAAATATGTCACATTGTGGAATAGATTGACGGTGCTAGATGGTCCGGTGATTTGTGATAAAAAAATTAAAGGGAAATCCCGATTCAAGGTATGTATGGCAAACTTTAATCTTTGTAGAGTCATCTTGTTGGTGTCCGAGCACTCGATATGAAATTCTTGCTTGAGCATATGTGAATTGATTGTCCTGTTGTGTCGAGGTGTAAGATTTCATTCTCTGAATTTCTTAGTCGATTACCATGTTAATTACGATTGTGAAGGGTGATTCTTTGTGCTTATCCTATCATGTATAAGGTTCGTTAAATTTTTGAATATGTCAATATGGTAGTATGTGCTACTAAATGAAAGAATGTTAACGTACCCTAATGTGGGAAGGTGTCTAATTGCTAAGGGCCGAGTGTGGCAAAGGATGAAAAGAAACAGCGGATTGATTTAATTGAGTTAAATAATGATGGAAACACCATATATGAATTACTGTTTGGTAAGGATTATTGTGCCTTGACTTCATATAGTTGTTGGTTGATATGAACTTATGTTCTTGATGATGAAAATCCCTGTGATATAATTGTTAGTTATTGTTGCTATCAAATATGATTGTACGGTGAGATCGGGTTGCGCGCTGCAATTAATAAGGATGGAGAGGTAATAAGGGTGAAATGTGATTGTACGGTGGGATCGGGTTGCGGTGTGCAACACGAAGTTATAAGGAAGGAGAGGTAATAACGGTGAAATGTGAATGTATGGTGGGATCGGGTTGCGCGCCGCAACAGATGAACAATTGAAATGAGTAATTGTGGAATCTTCATTTGTGATTTTTTGTATATTTGTGTGGTACTTGTGCAGTTACCCTGACTGTCTTCCAATTGGGTACTGTTTGATTTTACTTAGAATAAACTTTGTTCATACATACTAGTACTATTCAAAGGTACTAACGTCCCTTTTGTTGGGGGCGCTACATCTTTTATATGGATGTAGGTGGTTCCACAGCAGGTAGCTCAGACCGCCGATAGTGGCGCTTCCCTTCCGTTCCTTCAGTAGATCCGGTGAGCCCCATTTCATCTCGGGGCCGTGTGTAGTCTATATCATCTCTTTTGTATATGTTACGTCTTCTAAGGTATAGCCGGGGCCTTATTGCCGGCAAGTATTGTGAGAACTCTTAGTACTCTTAGAGGCTCCGTAGACATGATGTGGGTTGTACATATATGTATTTTGGGCAGTAATTGTGTTTACTAGTAATCGTGGTCCGAATCGGAAATTAATGTATGTTTTGTGATTACCAAATGTTGAAAGGATAAAGGATGAAATGAATTCAAATGGTAAATTCATGCTTAAACTCTAAACTGTTAATTCATGTGGAATAATGTATATTGTAAACACGGGGTAACGCATTGGGCAGGAAAGGCAATTTAGGTCTGCTTGACCGGGATCATCCGGTTGGGCGCCGGTCCCATTCCTCGGTTTTGGGGCGTGACAGACTGCCCGTCCGTCTGAGGATAGAATGTTGTGCTCAATTCAACTCGCGTACCCAACTCACGTTGAACTGCCCTCCAAAAGTGCGAAGTAAACTGCGTACCCCTATCAGAAATTATAGACATGGGCACACCGTGAAGGCGAACAATCTCTCGAATATATATCCCTGCCAACCGCTCCGAAGTATAAGTACTTGCCACTAGAATGAAATGTGTTGATTTAGTCAGCCTATGCACAATAACCCAAATGGTGTCAAACTTCCTCTAATTCCGTGGGAGTCCTACAATGAAGTCCATAGTGAGACGCTCCCACTTCCACTCAGGAAACTCTATCTGCTGAAGCAAACCACCTGGTCTCTGATGCTCATACTTTACCTGTTGACAATTCAAGCAACGAGCCACATAAGAAACAATATCCTTCTTCATCCTTCGCCACCAATAATGCTTTCGTAGGTCCTGGTACATCTTGGCAGCACCCGGGTGAATGGAATAATTAGAACTGTGAGTCTCCTCGAGGATCAACTCACGAAGCCAATCAACATTAGGCACACATATACAACCCTACATTCTCAAAACACTGTCATCTCCAATTGTAACCTTCTTGGCACCACCGTGTTGAACTGTGTCCCTACGGACCATCAAATGCGAGTCATCATCGTACCGATCTCTGATACGCTCAAATAAAGAATTTCGAGTGATTGTACAAGCTAAAACACGACTGGACGAAATATCCAACCTCACAAAGTGATTAGCCAAAGTCTGAATGTCTGAAGCTAATGGTCTCTCACCGAATGGAATGAATCCAAGGCTACCCATACTTACCGTCTTCCTACTCAATGCATCGACCACCACATTGGCCTTCCCCGGATGATACAATATAGTGATGTCATAATCTTTCAGTAACTCTAACCATCTCCTCTGTATCAAATTAAGATCCTTTTGCTTGAACAAGTACTGGAGACTGCGATGATCCGTGTAAATATCATACGACACACCATAAAGATAGTGCCTCCATATTTTCAATGCGTGAACAATGGCTGCCAACTCTAAGTCGTGTACAGGGTAATTTTTCTCATAGACTTTCAACTGCCGAGACGCATATGAAATCACCTTCCCTCCTACATCAGTACCGCTCCAAGCCCAACATGAGAAGCATCACAATATACCGTGAAAGATCCTGAACCTGATGGTAACACCAACACCGGTGCTGAAGTCAAGGCTTTCTTGAGCTTTGAAAGCTCGCCTCACACTCGTCCGACCATTTAAATGGGGCACCTTTTGGGTCAATTTAGTCATTGGGGCTGCTATAGATGAAAACCCTTCCACAAACCAACGATAGTAACCTGCCAAACCCAAGAAGCTCCTGATTTCTGTGGCTAAAGTGGGTCTACGCCAGTTCTTGACTGCCTTTATCTTCTTAGGATCTACCTGAATATCCTCTGCTGATACGATGTGACCCAAGAAAGCTACTGAATTCAACCAGAACTCTCACTTTGCAAATTTTGCATACAACTGATTGTCCCTCAAAGTCTGGAGCGTTATCCGGAGGTGCTGCTCATGTTCCTCTCGGCTGAGGGAGTATATTAGAATATCATCAATTAACACTATTACGAAGGAATCCAGATGAGGCTTGAAAACCCGATTCATCAAGTCCATAAAGGCTGCTGGGGCATTAGTCAAACCAAAAGACATCACCAGAAATTCATAGTGCCCATACCTCATCCGAAAGGCTGTCTTAGGAACATCGACCGCCCTAATCTTCAACTGATGGTAGCCTGATCTCAGATCAATTTTTGAAAACACCCTGGCACCTTGAAGCTGATCAAATAAATCATCAATTCTCGGCAATGGATATTTATTCTTGACAGTGACTTTATTCAATTGCCGGTAATCTATACACATTCTCATCGATCCATCTTTCTTCTTCACAAAAAAAACTGGTGCACCCAGGGCGAAACACTAGGCCTAATGAAGCCCTTATCAAGCAAGTCTTACAATTGTTCTTTCAATTCCTTCAACTATGGTGGGTCTATCCGGTATGGAGGAATAGAAATGGGTTGAGTTCCCAGAGCCACATCAATGCAAAAATTAATATCCCTGTCAGGTGGCATCCCCGGCAGGTCTGCCAAAAACACCTCGGGAAACTCACGAACAATAGGCACCGAATCTATCGAAGAGACTTCAGCATTAGAATCACAAATATGAGACAAATAAGCCAAACATCCCTTCTCAACCATGCGACGAGCCTTGGCATAGGAAATCACTCTGCTGGGAGGATAACCAGGAGTCCCTTTCCATTCTAATCGAGGCAACCCTGGCAAGGCTAACGTAACTGTCTTGGCATGACAGTCTAAGATGTCATAATAAGACGATAGCCAATCCATGCCCAATATGACGTCAAAATCGACCATGTCAAGAAGCAAAAGGTCTATACTAGTTTCAAGACCCTCAATAACGACTACACACAAATGATACACACGATCTACAACAATAGCATCCCCCATGGGCGTAGATACATAAATAGGGACACTCAAGGAATGGCGGGGCACAAACTAATACGAAGAAAAATAAGATGATACATCAGAATAAGTAGACGCCGGATCAAACAGAACTGAAGCATCTCTATTGCAAACAGAAATGGTACTTGTGATAACAGCATCGGGGGACTCTGCCTCGGGTCTAGCCGAAAATGCATATAATTGGGGCGGAGCCCCATCACCTTGAACCATGCCTCTGGGATGACCTCTAACAGGTGGACCTCCACCTCTAGCAGGATGGCCTCCACCTCTAACATTGTAACCTCTACCTCTGACTACCTGATCCTTACCCCTGGTTGGCTGGGCAGGTGGTGCTGCAGCTGGTGCCGGAACTATAGCACGAGAACTCCAATCCAGAGGCTGATTACCGAAAAATCTCGGACAAGCTTTCTGAATATGCCCGTACTCACCACACTCATAACACCCATCCTGATACTGAGCCTGACTCTGACGAGCCGGCTGGCCACGATAATAACTCTAAAGAGGAGGTGGTCTAATAGGGGCTGGCTGATCAGAATAAGGTAAGTAAGAGCCACGACCACTTGAGGCACCATGAGACGTCTGAAGTGTTGACTGAAATAGCCTGGAAGAATGCATCTACCCTGAGTATCCCCGCCTCCAAACGAGGTACCGATGAATCTACTAGAATCGCGAGGTCTCTTGTCTGAACCCTGACCTCCTAGTCCAAGAACCATCTCAACTCTCCTGGCCACAGTGGCCACATCCTGAAATGAAATATCACTCCCCGTCTCCTTAGCCATCTGCAATCTGATCGGCTGAGCAAAGACCTCAATTAATCTCCTGGCCCTTTCTCTCTATATGGGTAACAAAAGAATAGCATGTCTAGCCAAATCCACAAAGCGATTCTCGTACTGGGTGACAGTCATGCTGCCCTGCTGAAGTCGCTCAAACTGACGGCGGCGCTCCTCTCTAGTAGTGATAGGAAGAAACTTCTCCAAAAAGAGATGTGAAAATTGATCCCAAGTCAGAGCAGGTGACCCAGCTGGTCTAGTCAACAAATAATCCCTCCACCATTTCTTGGCGAAACCAGTCATCTAAAAAGCGGAGAAGTCGACCCCATTGGTCTCCAAAATACCCATGTTCCGAAGAACCTCATGACAATTATCAAGATATTCCTGAGGATCCTCTAAAGTAGAACCACTGAAATGAACAGGGAAAAGCTTGATAAACCTCTCCAGTCTCCACAAAGCATCGGAGGAAATAACTGCTCCATCAACAAGCGGTGCTGCAGCGACTGGCTTAACTACCCCAGCTGGATTGGCTGCTGGGGTCTGAATCTGTGGAGTAGTCTGATCAGGAGTGTGGGTAGCAAGAGTCTGGACCCCTACTCCAGCCTGAGATACGGCTGCTGCCACGGGGAGTGCGCCAGTCTAGATTACACCCTCCATAAGACCCACTAATCGGACCAAATCATCCTGAAGCACCGAGGTAGCAGTAAACCCCTCTAATATGTGAGCTGGTCCCGCTGGAACGGTCTGAGATGGAGCCACCCATCAATCTCTATCTGGGGCTCCGCAGCTGGAGCTGCTGCCTGGGCAATGGGATGAGTCCTGCCCCTGCCTCGGCCTCTGCCCCTAGTAGGAGCTGTTGCTGCTGGAACACCTGATTGCTGGTCAGCAAAAGAAGACGCACGTGTTCTCTCCATCTGCAAGAGAATAGAAGAGTTCCATCAATAATTGAGATAACAAGAATCGCACGATAGAGTAGAAATAAAATGAGTTGTTCCTAATTTTATAGCCTGTGAGAGATAAGTATAGACGTCTCTATACCGATCCTTCAGACTATATTAAGCTTGTTCGTGAATTGTGAGACCTAGGCAACCTAGAGCTCTGATACTAACTTCTCACGATCCAAATTCCCAACCCTCGGGATCATGTGGCGCCTACACCATACTTGCTAGGCAAGCCAATGTTAGAATTTAGCTAATCGTATTCTTTTTACAAATTTATTTAAACATAAGTAAATAGTTTAAAATGAATGCGAAATCTATTACTATTCAACAAATGATATGAATAATAACTAAGTAACGAAACAAAACCACGAAACAAATGCTAATATTGAACTACCCAGGGTCTAGTGTCACAATTCACAAACTACTAAGAATACTACAAGTATTTGGCTGAAAAAAATATATCTCTATTTTGAATGAATTAAAATAGCAATCTAATTAATTAAGGGAAGACTCCAGGAATCTGCGGACGCCAGCAGATCTACCTCGTGTCTCCGTGTAAATGCTCAACTACTGCTCAAAGAATCAGCTCTGGCCGGAACCTGGATCTGCATAAGAAGTGCACAGTGCAATATCAGTACAACCGACCCCATGTACTAGTAAGTGCCGAGCCTAACCTCGACGAAGTAGTGACGAGGCTACGACAGGGCATTTATAACATAACCTGGATACAATGTGTAATAAAGAAAGAAGGGAATAATAACAAATTAAACAGTACTTGCAACAACTAATAAAATAATTCGGTTAACTTTTCCAGATCTCAATTATAATCAATCCCCACTAAATTTCCAAGTTTCAATTTTAAAATAACCGTAAGTGCAGAATATGAAATGACAACAATAAAATAGTGAGTATTCCAGTCTTTATGTTTAAAAATCAATAAAACATGACTATCCTCCCTTATTGCTCCTTGTTTCGGTGCGCAACCTGCTCCTACCTGTCCACCCTTATTGCTCTTCCCTATATATATATATATATATATATCACCCTTATTTCTCCTGTTGCGGCGTGCAACCCGATCCCACCTTTCCATCCTTATCACTCCTTGTTGCGGCGTGCAACCCGCTCCCACCAGAAAATCACATCTTTTTATTTATAAAAAGATTTCACAATTTAGGTCAAAGCCTTTCAAAATATTTATGTCTCAACAATTGCAGACAGAAAGTTGTACTATTCATAAACTTCATCTATTATCGTTTCACAATGAAACCAACCGGAATATATAGTAAAACACTGTCAACCAGCTCACCCTTTTATGTATCACAATGAATCCAAGGGAACAACCAACACTTCCAAAATACTTGAAACAATACTTAACAACAGGTTGACGAAAATAAGTAGACATGAAGGGCATCAATGATCATAAAACAATTAAGCCAGGGATCAAATAAATTGGAAAAGGGAAGGGATCATATTCAACAGATAATTTGGTGGTGCATAGATACTCATCACCTCACCTATACACCACTCACATGCAATTCCACATAGCATTTAAGTTGGGGATTCCTATTCCCTCAAGTCGAGGTTAAACCAAACACTTACCTCAATTTCACAAATAATTCACTGCTCAAGCACAACTTTTTCTTTAGAATTTACCTCTAACCGGGTCGAATCTAATCACAATTGGTTCAATATCATTAATTATTGCTAGATGCATTAACTTTAATGAAAAATCATGGTTTTCCTATGTTTTTCTATCAAAAGACAAAAATCGACCCCGGGCCGCTTGGTCTAAACTCGAGGTTCGGACCAAAACTCATTTACCCATTCTCCCCCGAGTCCAGATATACAATTGATTTTGGAACCCGACTTCAATTCAAGGTCTAAATTCCCAAATTTCAAAATTCCTAAGTTCTACCCAAAAATCTCAATTTTTACCATGAAATTCTAGATTCTAGGTTGAAATCTTGTTATAAGTTGTTAAGGATTGAAAGGAATTAGTTAGAGATCACTTACCAATGATTTGGATAAGTTTGGGTCTTTGGAAAATCGCCTATGGAGGTTTAGGGTTTGAGAGAATTGAAAAATGGGTGAAAATACCGTCTAAAATCTCACTTAACAGGCTTCAGTTATCGCAATTGCGATTAGGGGTTCGCAATTGCGAACCCTTTTAAATACTGTTGCCTTCGCATCCTCGACTTATATGTCGCATTTGCGACATCTGGGGTCTTTGCAATTCCGGGCAAAGATTCGCATTTGCGAGGATGGCCTTCCCAGGCCTTCTTCGCATTTGCGACAAAAATGTCGCATTTCCCAGGTCTGTTGACTTCGCAATTGCGAAGCCTGATCTCGCAATTGCAAGATCAGAGACCTGGTGACAGACACCAGATGACAACTGGGATTTCTAAGTTCTAATCACTCCGTAGCCTAACCGAAACTCACCCGAGCCCTCGGGGCTCCAAATCAAACATGCGCGCAAGTCTAAAAACATCATACGGACTTGCTCGTGCTATCAAATCATCAAAATAACATTAAAACTGCGAATTTAACTTCAAACTCGTGATTTTCCTCAAGAACACTTCAATTTCACAATTTCTCAACCGGACGTGCAAATCACGTTAAATCAACTCCGATTCTCACAAATTTCACAGATATGACTTAAATATCATAACAAGCTTGTATCGGGCTCCGGAATCAAAATACGGGCCCGATACCAACGATTTCAGATTAGTTCATTTCTTTATTTTCTTAATAATCCAGTAAAATAATTTTCTTCAAAAATTAATTTCTAAGGCTAGGGACCTCGAAATTCAATTCTGGGCATACGCCCAAGTCCCATATTTTAAGATGGACCTCCAGGGATCATCGGAACACGGATCTGTGTCCGTTTGCTCAAAATGTTGACCGAAGTCAGCTAAAACCAAAGTTTAAATTCCAAAATTCTTATTATTTCTCATATTTTCACATAAAAGCTTTCCGATTTCACTCCGGACTGAACACGCAAATTGAGGTAATTTAAATTTATCTTTTTAAGGCTAATGAGCCCAGAATAGTATCTTAATTCATAAGATGACTCTTTGGGTCATCACAGTGAACTATTGAACTCTGTAGCAATACTATATTTAAAGTTAAAAGTAGCTATGTTAAAATATTCTCTTTCTTCCTCCGTCCATACGTATTTCATACATTCCAGATATGGAGTTGAGGTCGGTACTTACAGGAGCAACACAAGAATTAAAAATGGCACAAATTTCTAACTCAACTTATATAAGTAACAGATATTTGTATTCGTTCCAAATTAACATCACGTCGATTATGTATTACTGGATAAGCTAGTGACTAATAATTGTTTTAAATATAAAAATTATGGTAATCCCTTAGTCTAGTAAATACTCAATTTTAAGTCATTAGAGGTCCTAATTCTCTAGCAATATTTCTAATTTAGGTAACTTTAATTTGAAAACAAAAAGGAAACAATAACAAACAGATAAGAAACTAAACATTACATTATTAGAATTCTTAGTAAAATAATTGGTTAAGGGGATATGATTGTGGTTATCTTGGATGGCAGTTACATGGATAAATAATAAACCTTGAAAAAAGAAAATTTACTAATTTTTAAAAATATTGAAACCAACTTTTCTCGAGAGTTCTCTTTCTCTTCCACTACACTTCCTTTTCATCTTCAACCACTTACAATACTGACGCCACCACCAACCACGACAACCGAAACACTATTGTCTGAAGGCATTGAAGCGACTCTATTTATTGTCGTCAAATCTTTATCGGCATAGCCGAAGGCCTTGAAAAGTCATCTTGCTGAGCCTAAATCGCTAAGCACGTACATCACGTGCCGAATATTCACACGCATAATATCATTCACATCTCAGATTTCTAAAATCTTCAAACCTTAAATCGAGACATGGAGTAGATCTCGAATTTTGGAGTGACCAAAATCATGGTGTGATTTATGGATTGAAATGTGTCCTTTTATAAATCTAGAAAACTTTTCAGACATTTATGAAGGTAACTACAAGTCCGTAACAAAATTAAGTCTAGAAAATTTTTCAAGCATTTATGAGAGTAATTATAATACTCCATTACAAAGAGAGACTTAAGGGGAAGTTAGGAAGAAAGATGAATCGGTACAATGATAGGCGTGAAATAGTAGGATAGCAACAATGACAACTAATATGGTACAATTATTTTTTTGTATAACTATTTTTTAAGCAAAAAATCTGAAATATATGCCAAAAATTTGAGAAAAAGATAAATGATAAAGCTGGCCAATGAGAGGTGCCATGTCAGCATCTTTTAGCCCTCTTATATATATATATATATATATGATAAATTAGTGTGAGAATTTATATTAATTAGTTATGATTTAGTAATAACCATATTTTTGTGACATAATTTTGCCATCTGTTTATTAATTTTGTATAAATAATTTGGGTAGATGAGTGCTTACCTAATTAGAAATAAAAAACAAAACAAAACATGTGGAAGGTAGAATAGTGAAACCGGACCGACGAGGGGACCCATGTGGGAACTAATGAAAATAATCGCAGGGGAGATGGAAGGCGTCACACGGTTTTGAGAAACTTGGCCAACCCTATTAGAGGTTGACATTACATGACAAAGACAACAAGTAACCAACCAAGCAGAAAGGGATCCAGTAAGCATTTCAATTATTTTCTTGTTTATTGTGTTGGCGGGTCCTCTGGAAATTAGGCAGAGCTGGCTCCGATTGAATTAGCTTCGGCTGAACAGCAATTGGAGCTGGCGTTCGACGACGGCTTAATTAGGGATGGGGCGGAGGAGGAGAGCATCTTGCTCTTGCCCGGACGGGAGAATGAGATAGTTGAAATGGGAAACGAGAGCCCTTCTCGGAAAGAGAATGTGGACGATCAGTACCCTGTTCATACCGCCCACCAAGTCAGCAACGGTCTCTTACGCTTTTCCAATTTTCATTTACTTATATTGTCCAATAATTGTTAGTATTTGAATTGATGACAGAAAATGGGACCTTATAATTCCATTGACCCATTGATTTTCCGCTGCCCCATTTGAATCTTTAAATTCCTTTACTTCTCACCTCAATAAACTCTTCATCTTTTTGGTGTTGGATACATTGTTTTATTTGATCCTTTTAAATGAACGTTTCCCTTCCCTTTTAATGTGGATACTCTATCTATGAGAATTTAATTTGTTCCATACCTACACTATTTGGTTAAATTCCTCTTTCATTCGATTCTGACAAGTGATCAGAAATGATTAACTGTTCCATTCTGTTCATTGAAAAGTTAAGAAGAAGGCATTTCCTTGATCTGTTATACTTTAGTAAATAAAGTAACCTGTTTTTTGCTGCAATTGTATCATTGCTGTTAACTCGTTGTAGTTTTGGTGCATCATGGTGTTAACATCGAGGGCCTTGTATTGACAGTTTATTGTTTTGTTAAATGATCTTTCTGAATATGATTTGATGAAAAAAGGATGACAATTACAAATTGAGGCCATTGATCCGTTGATTTTCAGCTGGCACGTTGCAACTTTAAGTTCCTTGACTTCTCGCCTCAGTAATTTCTGTGTGAACAGCACCTCACGTTATATTTGTAAAGTTGTCAATTATATTCAGTATACATGATCATTTGTAGAATCCACATAAAGCTCACTTAATAAAAGATCCAATAGAACAGACTTACATTTGACTCAGGTGCTTTTGTCCGGTAACTTGCAAGAATTAAGAAAGCTGAATTAAAATGAGAAATTTATCGTGTTCACGCATTTTCCAACTTTTCCCCTCTTTCAAATGGCTAAACTAATCCATGCGTATGATCTATCTATATGAATTTAATTTGTTACATAACTATAAAGCATCTGTTTGGATTCCAATTTTATTGAATTTTGACAAGTGAAGAGAAAGAATGAGCCGTTTGGACAGCTTATGGGGAAAGCTTATTGATAGTATTTTCAAAGAAAAAGTTTGTGCAAAAAGGAAACATGGTTGGATATTTGTAGTTTTATCTAAAAGACCTGTGAGTTTTTTATGAGTAGAAGCAGAACCTTTATTTGAAAGACACCTCAAACCATTTCTTCAAAAAGACAGTTTTTTTTTTTAAACAGAAACTTAAAACAAAGTTTTTTAAAAATATATTGCAAGACCTCAAAAAGAATTTCATGGAAAAACTCCACCTTTATTTCCATTCTGTCCCTTGAAAAATTAAGAAAAGAGTACTTTGTGATGTGTTATGATATTAACGAACCTGTTTTTCTTTGTTTTTTCTGTATCTCTGTTGGTTTTTTTTCTGTAACTCTATCATTGGCATCAATTCTGTTGACTCATTGTAATTTTGCGTTCCCTTCTTCTTCTTTTTTTTCCAGATTCATGGTTTCAGGTGGGAATTCTTCTCAGCATGGGTGTCAACAGTGCATACGCGCTGGGATATTCTGGCACAATCATGGTTCCTCTAGGTTGGATAGGTGGTGTAGTTGGTTTAATTTTATCGACAATGGTATCATTGTACGCAAGTATTCTTACTGCCAAACTCCATGAAGTTGGGGGAAAGAGGCATATCAGATATAGAGACCTTGCAGGATATTTATATGGTACAAATAATAAGGGAAACACAACTGATGTGCAGGACATCATTCCTTTTATTACTAGATCAATTATTTGTTTGAATAAAATTGAGCTTATTTTGTTGCTGCAGGAAGTACAGCATACTTGCTTGTCTGGGCATTGCAATATGCGAACCTCTTCTTGATAAATATTGGATATATTATCATGGCTGGTTCAGCATTGAAGGTCAGATATATTCTTTTCCTGTCCTCCAAACCTTCTTTTCTTATTTATTCGATGAGACACTTTAGCAGAACCATTACCATTCCCCTCTACCTTTTCAAAAGGAAAGAGAGAGATTATACAGAGAAGAAGAAAGGCCAGGAAGGGGAGTAAGGAGTTGCCAGATAAAGATGATTAACTGAGTCTTTTTTACATTTTCGGTTTTCTGATGTTGGCTTGATTTATTGTTTAGTTATGCTGCTGCAAATATTTGTTTGCTTGGTAGATTTTGACAGTATGATTACTTTGTGTATCTTTTGTGAATACAATACCTAAACCAACCTTTCTTAGTATATACTCTTTTGACTCGATTGCCATGCCAGGCCTTCTATCTTCTCTTTAGGGATGACCATCAGCTGAAGCTGCCACATTTCATAGCGATCGCTGGATTCGCATGCGTGCTTTTTGCCATCGCAACGCCCCATTTATCAGCACTAAGGGTTTGGCTGGGGGTTTCATCATTATGCTTGCTACTGTATCTCTGTATAGCATTTGTGTTGTCTCTTGAAGATGGTATGCTGCTTCCTCTCTTTAATGTTTAACTAGCCAGCATAGTGCACTGCATGCTTGTGCCGAAGTTGGTATTGATTTAATAATGTATCAAAAAGAGCACAACATCACCCTCATGACTTGTGCATAATATTAAATAATGTATCAAAAAGAGCACAACATCACCCTCATGACTTGTGCATAATATTACCGCCGATATAGGCAAAATAACTTGAGCAAATATCCATGGTTTGTTTGAAAGTTCAGTGCAATGTTGTATCCTGATATCAAATGTCACCAGTATGTGAAATTTACATGGAAAGACATCTAGGTTTACCAGTGCAGCTTGTTCCTGCCTTTCTGGTGGTTTTGTTTCTGCTCGAGTTATTTCCTGTAAAGTGATTTGAAAATCCGAAAGTCTCTTCAAACAAAATATAACAACAATAACAGACCTGCTGATGTCCCACAAGTGGGATTTGGGAAGAGTAGTGTGTACACAGACCACAAGAAAGATGCAAAAAACTCTTCAAATGAAATATGCTTTCTCAAAATATTAGAAGAGTTAATTATAAGTACTTAATCCAGGAAATAATAATTATACACTAAAAGAATTAGTCCCTTGTTTTTTTTATCACATTTCTCCTTAGTCAACAGCATTCCAAGTTGTCTTAATCTTCATATGGTAGTAAAGACATCATATTCACTGCAACGTTATCATTATATGAGGGGAAGCATTCACTGGAAAATGCCTGCTCACGAAAAAGGTGATCCTATATGTTTGCCTGGTATTTCATACAAGCACATTGATAGTATCCTTGATGAGCATCTCGAGAACCATGCGAAATTGGAAAATTGTTGTGTATAGAATTACGGGAAGCAATTAAACTATTAAAAGAATAATTTATGCAGGGTAGGTTGATAGCAAAAAAATAAAATAAAAAACAAATAAGGATGCAAAGAATCTGTATTTCCGTCTAGAATTTCCTATTAGAAAGGCTTATAGAATTTTGGAGGAAATTCAATTTTGAATGAAGGTTGAAAATGTGGAAAATTAGAGACACATTTCTAGTTTCAGACGGAACGCCAAACAAGATATTACATTTGTGATTTCTAACTTTCTTCCTGAGCCAAATGGAGGAAGAATATGAACTTCTTCTTGTCCTTGTATTTCTCTTTTCATCTTCTCTTTCTTCCCAAAGCATCTAGAATTTTCATCCTGGCAAGTTGAGTGTATTAGAACTTTATTTTTCAGTTTACTTGAATTTATTAGCACCGTATCTAGATATGGAAGCGTCATAACAGTGTCTGGATCGATGGTTCTTTTGGCCTTCACTGGAATGGTAAGGATGTAGGTTGCCTTGCATTAACTTGCCAATGGATTGATTTCTAGCAACTTTAATTTAAACAGCTTTATTATGTTATATTTAGTTTTCCCTGAGTAGTCTCTGAGACGCTTCTTTTATCTTTTACTAAAGCCGGTAATTTTTTTTCCCATGTTACAGGTATGAAGGCTCCTCCGAGGGACTACAGCATTCCAGGATCAGAAGTAAACAGGATCTTTGCAACTATTGGTGCGGTTGGGAACCTCGTTTTTGCATTTAACACGGGAATGATACCAGAGATACAGGTCAGAAAATAAAACCGTGAACTTAATGTGATCAGGCCATCCTTTGTTTTGACTTTAAATCAAGTAATAAATTAACCTCCTTCCAATCATCTTGATTTATGTTTCTATTGTCGTCTCAGTTACATCCCTGAAATTTCTACCAGTGGTTGCAGGGGTAATATCTAGTCGATACACTGAACTCGTATTCTCCCAGTTTGCTCATTATCAGAGTGCATGGACTTCTACCCACATGTAATCAGGATTGGGGTGTTTATCCGATCTCTGTCTTTTAATTACATTACTTCTTAGATTAAACTAGCTGACCCAATAGACCAATCATTCAACATGATTTACCTTTCCACTTTCAACTTCCATTTCTAAGACCTCATTTGCTGATTGACTGATACAGTCATTTGAAATAAAGTAAAAAATTTCAGAATTTTCTCCAGGAAAGGCAAATCACTTATTTTGCCAGAGAAAATCTGTTGGTTACTCTTGCACTTGTTCTGCATCATTTTAGGTTTGTTCACCCTGTTGCAGTTAATACAATATCTTTGAATCTGTCTTGTTACAGGCTACAGTCAGACCACCTGTAATTGAGAACATGTTGAAAGCTCTGTTCTTTCAGTTCACAGTGGGAGTTTTGCCCTTGCATGCTGTTACTTATATAGGTTATTGGGCTTATGGATCTAGCGCTTCGTCCTATTTACTGAACAATGTTCGTGGTCCAGTTTGGTTGAAGGGCGTTGCTCACATGTCTGCTTTCATACAATCGATCATCACTTTGCATGTAATCATCACCCTTCACTTTGAAATGAGATTTGCTTCTAATAATTTTTTCGTTACAGTTGTGATTACTTGTCCTTGGAGATGTGAATCCCTCCAAGCTTCTATGTCTTCTAATCTTGTTTCTGAACTTGGTGTTGCTTTTGCTGCTACTTACAGATATTTGCAAGTCCGACATATGAGTTTCTGGATACGACATATGGAATAAAAGGAAGTGCTTTGGCTCCTCGAAACATTGCATTCAGACTGGTTGTTAGAGGAGGTTACCTTGTCTTGACCACTTTCCTGTCGGCTTTGCTGCCTTTCCTGGGAGATTTCATGAGCCTCACAGGCGCAATCAGCACATTTCCACTCACATTCGTACTCCCAAACCACATGTACCTTGTTGCCAGTAAAAACAAGTTATCTAGCTTACAGAAGAGTTGGCATTGGTTAAACTGTGTCTTCTTTGGTTGTATATCAGCTGCTGCATTTGTAGCTGCCTTCAAGCTTATTGTTGTAAAGACTCAAACATTCCATTTTTTCGCAGATATATAGTTTTCCTTGGTGGGATTTCAATTATTTATTTATTTATTAGCAACTTAACAATAGAATTAGTTGAAAAATGCAGTTTGCTTTCAGTCATTTCCCCGTGATATTCTGATTAGAATTCAAGTGATTAGTAATCAGGTTTAGTGAATCTTGTGGTGCCAGGCAATATTATCCATTTGCGGCACATTGAATTTGAAAATTTTGAGCGAGACATGGAAAAATGTGGTTCTAATTCTTACCCTTTGATCCATTTAGCTTAAGAGAAGGCTTCGCGCTCATGGCCTGGTAGGTCAAAAAGACTAGGGTCAAGTGCATAGATAATCATTTTCAGGGATACAATTTAGGGAATAGCCTGTAACTCGAGATAAAAATATCCTGAAAAGTTGAAATTCGTGACGCACTAGGTAATTCCTAAATAGTAACATTTTAAAGCGACTATATGGTGTCGTTTCTAACAAAAGACTAATGCGGGGCTCCAACCTCCAATGCATGATATATAAATATAAAGTTGGGCAATAGGTAAGCTGACGTGGCACTCTCATGTGCCAGCTTTTCTATTTATCTTTTTTCTCCGCATTTTATAATACTCAATTATTAAATCAATAATACTCACCATTGCTTTTACTTCCGTTAAGAACAACAAAGAGGAATAAAGGTGCCGTTTCAGAATTGATAAGCCAAAAATTTGGCTTTCCAATTCCCCCCACATTATAAAAAAGAGAAACTTACCCAATCAAAAATAACTGTAGTTAGCAGGGATGCTTTATGCAAGCAAATTCTTGATCAGTAGAAGGATTATTAGATACATAATTTAGAAATATATTCGTTTATGCGGATTAGAATGTAGAAGCTTCAACAATAATCCTTGTGATATAATTGTATTTTTTTGCTCTATCTCTATCTCTCTGCTACATACTTTCGAATGCTAAAGCGAAAAGAAACTGGCTCTCTGTGTCAACCTTCAAATATTCTGTACTCTCATGGTCCTTTGAAATGAGATATGTCTGCAAAGCCATCATTAGGATTTCATACTCTCAAGTTTCAAAGAACTCTCATCCCATGTGGGTATGGCTGATTGTAATTTCCTTGAGAAACAAGTTGCGTGGATTGAAAGGGTGCATATATGAAGTTTAACAACTTTGAACTTTGTAACTAATCCTGTTATATGAGTTTACAAGGAAAGATGACATGGTTTAAATTCGGATTACACAAAAATGAGGTGGTATTTTTCTAATGTCTTTTATGCGTGCTTTACTGTTTGCCAAAAATATTATGGAGCAGAAAAGTCAAATTTATTGCCTTTGATATGCTCCTTATTTTGTATTACAAAGGATGAGCTATTTTTTGTCTTTGTCTTTTTGTATTTCAAGGATTATGAATGTATATGTCATTTGTTTTGAGTGGATTAGGCTAGGGAAATTATTATTTCAGTAACAATTAGTTCATGAATTTCTTTTATTTGATTTTGCTTCAATATTTTTACATATTGTTAGAATTGTTATTGACTGCAAGATTTGGATTGGTGGCGCATTATCACTTGCAACAACATATTCATGAATTTTATTTTGGCTGGCATAGATATTATTTTAACTATTTGATATAATATTTGGAGATCAAATACTTCCTTTTCCTTTCAAACTTCAATCATATCATGTCGGCCAACTTAATCTTTTCAGGAACATGGACATTTAGAGAGACAGAGACATTAATTTTTGTAGCGGAATATAATTTAGACCGTTGACAGTAAAAGAGACGAGGAAGATAAGGAAATAGAATTCTGAGGGATACTTTTGTCTTCGATATATTCCAAAATCTATTATATAATTATCTTATTTATTTTATACTATCCGGTTTTATTTTGTCAGATTAATCAATTCCAAGAATTTCATTTTTAATAATGGGGATTCTTCTCTTTCAAGAAAATGAATTTCTTAGAGAAAACAAAAGAAGTACGGTAACATCAGTAAAACTTTCACAAAGAGACTGTTATTCACTGCATTACTAGACCCAGGAAAAGGAAGAAAAAGGGCTGAATTTCACAACAGAATTCAGTCATGCATTAATACTGGTAACTATTGCAATTAATTTATTATCTACTCATATGAGAAGTTGAATAACCATTCAAGAATTAATGAGAACACTTTAGTGGCGGATGACTTTTGCGCTTCCTAGACAAATCAATTGTTATTTTTTCATTTAGTAAGAGAATTCTAAGGGTGGGGGTGGGGGTGGGGGTGGGGGTTAACTAAAATATCTTAAAGCAAGGAATGAGAGAATAAAAAGCAAAACAAAACAGAGAGAAAAAAAACAAAAAACAAAAAACAAAAAACAAATACCTTTCTTGGTTTATGAGATGTGTCACATTATTAATGTAGTGACCAGCTTCATATTATATAGATATGGATATACATATATAATTTCGTTATCCACCTATAGTTTTTATAAATTCACTAGTTTATCGTAAAGAAAGGAAAGGAAAAAGACTAAGCCAAAAGAAGAGCAATTAATTTTTGAAGTACGTAAGGAAAACGAAAGGGATAGCCACAACTGTCGTCTTTAGAAATAGAATTTTTTGTCCTGGGGCAGATAGTATAGATTATATTCCCCTCCAACCACCATGGACTCTATTTCCCAATTGCTGTTAGATTTTAAAATATACATATGCATATGAATTGAAGCAAAATTTAGGGTTACCTCTAGGCTCTAGCTATGATGATTAAGATAATAAGACCGCAGTCCTAAGTCTTAACACAACAAATAGAGGCAGAAACTTTTGTGTTAGTTTATAAGATTCTATCTGGTAGTGTGTAGTAGAGACAAAAGAAAGCCATCATTTTTAAATCGGCGTTCTTTTTATCAGACTTACAAATTCTATAAAAGTTTTTCTTTAAAATAATTTATCTACTTAATCTAAAAATTTTGCATAAAAATTTAACGAATGATTAACATATTGTGTTTAACCAATATAGAATATGTAAACCCTAAAATATGTAACAATATCTAAATTCCTCTCCCTGTTATATACAACAAAAACAGACTTGTTGTTTACAAAAAAATAAACACAGTCAGACAAAAGAGTTCTGAAATAAACTAATACAAATAATTTAAATAAAGAGAGCTTATCAGCCAAATCAAAATATACGGTTAACGGTCTGATTTGCCCTTCTACTATCATAAATAGACCTTATTTATTCCTCCTTTGAGTTTCTTATCAAAAATATCCCCACCGTTACACATTAGTGGCACATTTATCCCCCACCCGTTAAAAACACCCTACCAGATTTTTAAGGAGCACGTGGCGTCCTCTTATTGGACCAGACGACCCGCCCCATTCTTTTAATTAAAACCCGCCCGACCCAATAACTTAACCTAGACCCATGGGTACATTTAGTCCATTTTCCATCGAGCCTTTCATCTCCCTCAGAAAGAAAAGACCTAGGGTACATTCCAATCACTATTTTCAGCTCCATTGTAAAGTCTTTCTCTCCCATTTGCTTTCTTCTTCACTTAAAATACATTGGGTTGTGACGATTTTCCACCATAGCAAGTTTTCTCATGTTAGAAAGTAGTTATTCATCAAAGAGGATGTATCATTGTGGGGAAATTGCCAACCACTTCACTTCAACGACTCCATATAATCCCGGAAGGAGATTCTTTAAGTGCTCTAAACCTGATGTATGTATTATTTCGTTTATTCTGCTTCCATTTCATTTTTTCATAATTTAATTTTTTCCCTTGTATTATTGGTTCATAATTGCAAGTTGTATGCTTTGTGTTAAGTAGATAAGCTCGTGCGGTTATTGGGAATGGCAAGATGATGTGTTACCAGATCGAGCGCTCATTACAATTAACAATATGAATTACAAATTGGATGCCACTAATGTTAAATTCAACAATATGAAGTCGACATTGAATGCGATTGCTCTTGAAAGGGACAGATTAAAGGAAAGAGTGGATAGCTTGAAGGCTTTAAAGAATTCGGAAGCGAACATGAAGAATTCCTAAATATGAAGATCGTCATTATGATTTCATGGGCAATATTTATGGGATTTGTTGCTGCAATGCTAATGAAGTGCAGCTTTTCAAGTTTTGTATTGGTACTTAAGTTGTAATGTATTTGTAATTAAGTTAGGAACTGTTTTCCGATTTTCATGACTTCGTGTTTTGGTACTTTTCAGCTTTTCATGGCTTCGTGTTTTGGTACTTAGTGAACTTAGTTCAGCTTGGTAAATATGTACTCATTTTACATATTTGCATCTGATGTAAACATATTTGCTGAGTAATAGAAACTTGGTAAACGAGTTAAACTTGGTGTAAACATATTTGCTGAGTAATAGAAACTTGGTAAACGAGTTAAACTTGGTGTAAACATCTGGTGTAAACATATTTGCTGAGTAATAGTTCAGCTTGGTAAAAGAAATGCATAAGCTGAAAACATATTTGCTGAAAATGAGTTTCTAACTTGGTGTAAACATATGTTTCATTCAAAACTTAGTTCTGCATCTGCATAACAGTAACTAAAATTCGCATGGTAATCTGCATCTGTTTACAGCTGTAGACAAAAAAATCTGAAACAAACTAAAATTTGCATTTTGCTTAACAACATAACTAATTTGCATTTTGCTTAACAACATAACTAATATGCATTTTGCTTAACAACATAACTAATATGCAGTAGACAAACAAATCTAAAACATATTTCTTAACAGCAACAGTAAACAAACAAATCTGCATTTTGCTTAACAACATAACTAAAATCTGAAAATTTCATAATAGCAGCAGTAAACAAATCTGCCCAGCAGCACTACACAAATAGCAAATTTCAGTTTGATGGACTGTTGGATGCAAAATGATGACCCCCAATAACTTACAGACACTTGGTCATAATAAGACCTTCAATTTACCATCAAATTAAACAAAAAATAACAGCTGATTATACTGTCACAATGCAGTAAATACAAGCCCAAAAGAAGACTACTACCACACATAATTTGTTTCTCTTCCTTGGCACCAAATTCTCAATTCTTTGCCTACTTTGCATTTTCAATTGTCCTCCAGTAATAACAGTTTTTTCCCTCCATGTGAGGCTGCCTAGTGAGTAAGGAAGATTTGATGGAACACTTAAACCATTATGATCACCTTTGAATGCAATTACCCTTGATCCTGAAGGTTGTGATGGTTGTTGTCTCTGTTGAAGCCTTATTTTTTCTTCTGACACAACCATAGGCCTTATAGCTGGTACATCTTCTAGTTCTGGATGCTCAAAAGCAGCAGCACAACTTGAAGTCTCCCTATAGAAAGCGGTGTAGGCATGAAAACAAACTCTGGGCCTTGACTTGCTTGACTACATTGGGGTGCAATAAGGTTGATTTCTTCTAGTGGATGTTGCCCCACTTCTTCATCTTCATCAAGCATTCTTTGCCTTTTTTCCTTGTTGGGTGACTATTAAACAAGTTAGATGTTATATAAATCCATTAATGAGTGAAAAATGTACTAAATTAATTATTACCTTGTCACATCCCCTAGCATTATGCTTTGTCTCTCCACAATTGTTGCACGTCATAACTCTTCCCTTCCTAGAAACTCCCGACTCACCTTGCCTCTTGATTGCTTCATCTTTTTGCCTTGTTCTCTTAATTTTAGGCCTCCCAACCAACTTGACTAACTCGGGTGGTTTCATTTCTTGAGATTCTTCAACTTTCCAAAATTTTTCACCCCTGACTGGCTGCAATTTGTGTTTATAAGTAAGCATGTATGCTTCTTTGCTATACCACCAATTTATTTCATTCAAAGGTATCCATCTTCTTGTACTGGATGACTTTAATGGCATGGGGGCATGGAATTCCAGTGAGATCTCATACCCTACATGTGCATCTCTTCATAGCCATATTGACAATGTGCCTATCTCCCTCTTCTGTGACTTCATATCCAAATTCACCATTGGAGTTGACAACACATTTATTAGCTATATTCAAGTACTCATTGTATAACTTCATGCTATGTGGACTGAAAGATGTAGCCCATAATCTAGCAGATTTTTCTCTCTCCCTCAACTCGTTCATTAGCTTTATCCTTATATCCTCAAGCATGTTAATGATTGTCTTCTGCCTAGCTTCTAAAATCCATGCATTTACGAATTCTGTGAAATTGTTGTCAACTCTTTGGTTCTTACACACTGTGTCAAATTAGGCCTACACCAAGCTTGAGGAGGATATTTGAGTAAAGCTTCAGCAGCTTCCTTATCCATCTTGCCAATGCTCTTCAACTGGTCCTTGAATTCTTCCTCATATGAGCACCATAAAGACCACCATAACAACTTCTTGAACTCATCTGTTTTTCATTTTTTGCACCAGTTTGATTCAATGTGTTTAACACAATATTTATGATTTGATTCGGAAGCACATTATGGACTGCTTGAATCAATCCCTACATATAATAAATTCAAATAAGAATAGTTAAAGGATACAAATAAGATAGACTTAACAGTAAGGAAATAAATAAATAGAATGGAAACACTACCTTCTGCATGTTCGACATGAAGGTAATTCCTTCACCCTCTTTGAGATCCAATAACCTTTGAAGCAGTTCCAAGAACCAATTCCATGTTCTCTTAATTTTCTTGTCTAATATTGCCCAAGCTAGAGGTTAGGTTTGGTTATTACAGTCCAAACCAAAAGCAATTAATAATTGATCTTTGGCTTTCCCTTTAAGAAAGGTCCCATCCAAGCCCAATGAAAGGTCTCAAACCTTCCTTAAAACCCATCTTAAGAGCATGGAAGCAAATATACATTCTCAAGAATCTTCTAACACCTTGAGCAAGTGCATCCTTTGACAAGTTAATAATCACATCACTCCCTGGATTACTTTCTCTAAGTTCATTGGCATATGCCTCAATTTTATTGTATCCATCTTTAAATCTACTTTCTAGTTTCTCTAAAATCTCTTTTTTAGCCCTCTTACACTTTCCATAACTGACATTTGTATTAAACACATTTTTGATATCTGCTCTCATCTCTTTAATCTTATACATAGGATTATCTTGCAACTTTTTCTTGAAATAATGTGCAATTGTATGATAATCAACCCTACTATTATCAAATGCTTCATCACAAGTATGCTCTGATTTTAGTGTCTTTATCTTAACACCTGGAAGGTTTCCATCCCCAGAAATGAGAACAACAAAAGGGAAACCAAGAGCACATTTGTACCTTAATCTTTCTTTATCACTTTTTTCTTGTTTTAAATCCTTTTTGTTTGCCAGGGAATAAAAGTTAATACATATGTACTTGAAGCTCATACCCTTATACAATTCCTTGTAATTTTGCAGTCCAACATCAATTTTTCTATTTTTTTGACATGCAATTGTTTGTAGTTCCTCAGAATCATACCCTACCTCATCACCCTCACTGTCATTGTCACTCTCACTCCCACTCTCAACCTCACTACAATCTGTACTAACTTCAGTTAGTGATGGATGTGAATCAGAATAATGGACAATATTAGGAATATTCACAGATAATTCACATTCATCTACTGCATAGAAGTTAAGACACTTAAACTCATCAGATATTAAAGTCAATAAATGTCTTATCCCAGAATCATCAAATACTTCATAATAGTTACCAGAAGGTCCATTTACAATTAGTTGTTGAACACCTAAATACATCAATTCCCCAGTGTACTCATTTACTAGATCAATAAAAGAAATAAGGTCAGAGTCATAACCTTCCCAAGAGTGAACAAGCTTCTTTGAATATAACACATGGGATTTTATGATCCAATCCCCACCATGATGGAACATTATGTCCAACAAAGTCATATTTAATATCCTGAAAAGTTAAGAAAACAAATGGTTGTTATGATTGAACAATAATGTGCAATGGATGTGACAACAAAACTGAAATAAAAGTTAAACAATAAAGAAAATTTATAAAAAAAATGAAGACTGTTAAACTGTTAAACAACAAGGACCCCACTAGCCAAATAACTGAAAAAGGACTATAAACTGAAAATATGTTAAACAATATAAACTGAAAGCTCTAAAACAGGACTATTAAACAATAAAGAAAATGTTATCAAGCAATAAATTAATAGACCACAAGGAAGACAAACATGGGGAACCAGAAAAATAAAAAAATTATGCAACAACAGGACCCCACTAGCTTTAAAATATCCAATAGGGGTCAACAACCATACACCGACAAAAAATACCTTAAACCCCAAACTTAAGACCCTACAATGTCAGTTCCGCCACCAATTTTTTCATTAAACAACCAAAAAGGCCAAACCTCATGGACCACAAACTACACAAAAATCCAAAAACAAATCTATCTCGAATAAACCCTAACAGAAAATCCACCTAAACAACCCATGCAAACAAAATCCACTCATAAATAACACAGCCAACGGTAAACTTTAAAGATTTAAGCTTATACCCAAAACCATAACAAGATTAAAGAACAAAATCCCTAAAGGTGACTAGTTCACGACAGATTTAAGCAAGAAAATATATATAACAACTTAAACAAACAGTTACTTGAAGAAAGCAATTATCTTTAACTGCAGTTGTAGAAGAAAGCATGTGGAACGAATTGATTTTAATGGGTGCCCGATGAACCCTAGGTATTTTCTTTCTGAGGGAGATGAAAAGGTCGATGTGAAAATGGACTAAATGTACCGATGGGTCTAAGTTTATTGGTTGGGTCGGGCGGGTTTTAATTAGAACAATGGGGCGGGTCGTCTGGTCCAATAAGAGGATGCCACGTGCTCCTTAAAAATCTGGTAGGGTGTTTTTAACGGGTAGGGATAAATGTGCAACTAATGTATAACGGTGGGGATATTTTTGATAAGAAACTCAAACGGGAGATAAATAAGGCCTATTTATGATAGTAGAAGGGCAAATCAGACCCTTAACCGCAAAATATAATATAGAACAAATAAACAATTTCAATATAAATAAAAATTAAACTTAACTGAAAGTTATACATCAGTTCAACAAATATTCTTGCATGTTGTATTCTGAAAATTGTAAGAGATCGAGAAAAACAAATTAACTTCGAATAAAGTTTTAAATGTTTGAAGTAAGACAAAGGTAAAAACTTATTTGCACTCATATGTTTACATCTCGATATATACATAACAAGTATATTGCACCGCTATTTCAAGTATTTTATTATATGCATTTTCACATCATTAAATCATTTAACTATAGTAAGTTAATATGATTTTGTGCAAATATTGGGTGTGAATAAGTAAATAAGGCTGAGCACCGTTCAAGCATAAAAAAACTGTCAAAAAGCTAAGAAAAAGTGCTAATTGAAAGCTCGAAGACTTCGGTAGAATCTGAACCCGCTCGACCACTTCGCCAGAATGTCGATGCTTTATGTGAGTGAATTCTTAATATATATATATATATATATATATATATATATATATATATATATATATATATATA